>ML358249.1:0-79098 GCA_005239505.1 Nicotiana paniculata | reverse complement strand
TTTTTTGAAAAAGAAAAGAATTTCTTTTAGAATATTCATAAACCGCGATTATGAAATTATTTTTAAATTGTTCTTAGAAGCTTTATGTTTTCTATGAATTTAGATTCTTTGCCCGTAATGTGTATTGTATTAAAGTTTCGTCCCTATCGTTGAGATTCATTGAGTACAATGGATGGTACTGACATTCTCTTTTGGAAACCTACGTTGGTCTGCGGTACAACGTAGGAATCGTTTTGCAGGCAAACAGGCTACGGGTTAGGATTTCCATCTCTTCCAGTGCTATTGGTGAGCTCCACTTTTGTTCGTGGAGTATTCCTTAAATTCATATTTATCTAGCTATTTCTTTGTTTACTTAGAGAACTGGCCAGAAAATCTCATGTCCTGAGCAGTGCGTCAGTTTATCAGTAGAGGCTTCATAGACATAGTCGTGGGGTTAAGATTCAGATATTTTTTATAATAACTTAGTAGTATTTCATTATTTTCTACGAATAAAGTTTTGGAGTTGGTTTATTTTAGATATTTAAATTAATTAAAAGTATTTTGTTATAATATTGCCTTATTGCACATAAAGTTTGAGGTTATAATAGATTTGACAAGCGCAGATGGTTCGCTCGGTCATATTTAGTGATCGGGTGCCGGTCTCGGCTTGTTTAGAAAATGGGTAGTGACAAACTTGGTATCAGATCCTCAGGTTTATAGAGTCCTAGGGGTCTATGAAGCCGTGTTAGTAGAGTCTTGTTTATGGGTATGAAGCACGCCATACTTATAAACAGGAGGCTGCAAGCATTTGGGAAAAGTCTCATTTTTTTCATACTTTAGATCGTGCAGTAGATCCTACCTCTAAGAAATTATCTAATGTATTCGTTTCTCCAAAACTCGCAGAAATGGCTCATACTCGCAACTCTGACACCGACACTCAGGATGTTGCTCAAGAAACTATTGCTATTATTGTGGCTCAAGGCAGAACAAAAAGGACTTCAACTTAGAAAAGGAAGGGTAAATCCACGAATAAGGTACAAGTACCCCGGGTTGAACAGGAAGAAGGGGTGGAGCATGATGATCTAGTGCCTCAGGATCCAGTGCGACCCCCAACAGCAACTCCGGCTCAGACAACTATATCTCCAGAGGTGGGTCAGATATTTAATGCAGTCAACATTGCAATGGAATTCATGGCAAAGCAGAACGAGAGAAGAGATGAGATTCCACCTCAATCAAATAAACAAAACAATTCTGAGTCCTCAAGAGTGAATGAATATTTGAAGTTGAGTCCTCTAGTGTTCCATGGTTCTACAGTTGATGAAGATCCAATGTTGTGGTTGGAGGGTGTCAAGAAAGCCCTCCGAGCGATGAAAACATTTGATGATGAAGCTGTGGAGCTGGCTGCTTACCAGCTTAGAGATGTGGTTGATGCTTTTTTGAGATGTGGGAAAAGAAAATAGATGAAGATGATGGTCCACCTACTTGGGAAGAATTTGAAGAGGCCTTCATGGCTAACTTTATCCCGGAAGATGATAAGGAAGCTAAGGCTACAGAGTTCGAACATCTCAAGCAAGGGAATAAAAGTGCGCAAAAGTACTACATGGAATTCATAAGGTTGGCTAAGCATGCTCCTCACATGGTTCAGACAGAAAAAGCAAAGATTCACAGGTTTGCTGGCGGTTTGGGTTATTACATTAAGGATACGACATCAGCTGCAGCGGTAGGGATGACAACATTCTCCTCAGTTGTGGGGTTCGCCAAGCATTTAGAAAAAGACAGACAACAAAGGAGAGAAAGCTCGGACAGCGGGCAGGTTTAATGCTACATCCAGCGGAGGTGGAAGGGAATCCTCTAATAAGGGGTCATTAGCACAAGATCAGTTCAGTCATCAGTCAGGTGGTGGGTCTTCCTTCAGACGTACTCAGAGTTATGGAAACCAGTCACGCCGGAATCAGAATATTAGGACATCATCCTCACATAGCCAGAGTCATGCTGAGCGACATTCAAACCAACAAGGTCTTTGTGGAACCTGTAAGCGGCAACATTTAGGTCAGTGCAAGTTCGGGTTTCATGGTTGCTATCATTGTGGAGACATTGGTCATATAAAGGCCAACTGCCCAAAGTTTCGACGTGATTTCAGTGATGGATCAAGTCGTCCTTCTAGCTCCTTAGCTACTGAGTTGCACCACCTCAGGCTCGTGGTTCTCATAATCAGACCGGGCATGGGGAAGGCAGAGGTCCAGATCGAGTTACTCAGGGAGGGGGGCAACCCCGTTTGTTTGCTACATTTTATCGTTAGAGTGCAGAGGCATCTGCAGAAGTTATTACATGTATACTTTTAGTCTGCTCACATAATGCTTATGCAATAATGGATCCAGGTTCAACATTTTCATATGTGACTCCATACTTTGCAATTAACCTCGGACTAGAACCTGAACAACTTAGTGGGCCATTTCTAGTATCTACTCCAGTTGGCGAGTCAGTGAAAGTTACAAGAGTCTATAGAGGTTGTATAGTTTCAGACCAAGGTCGCAACACCAAAGCCGATCTCATAGAGTTAGAAATGGTGGATTTCGATGTGATCATGGGTATGGATTGGTTGTCTTCCTGCTATGCCATGTTAGATTGTCATGCCAAGATAGTCAGGTTCCAATTTCCAAATGAAGAAGTCTTAGAGTGCAAGGGTACTTCAGCATCGCTTGTAGGTAAGTTTATTTCTTACTTTAAGGCACAACGAATGATCGGTAAGGGGTGTCTCGCCTATTTGGCTCACATCATTAATCCAGAATCAGCACCACCAGCTCTTCAGTTAGTGCCAATTGTTAGAGAATTTCCAGAAATTTTCCCAGATGACCTTCCCGGACTTCCTCCTAAAAGAATCATATACTTTGGCATTGATCTCATGCCAGACACTCAGCCCATATACCTCCTTATAGAATGGCTCCAGCAGAACTTAATGAGTTGAGAGAACAGTTGAAAGACCTTCTTGACAAGGGCTTCATCAGGCCGAGTGTTTCACCGTGGGGTGCCCCAGTCCTGTTTGTCAAGAAGAAGGATGGGTCTCTCAGAATGTGCGTCGACTATCGGCAGTTGAATAGAGTTACCACTAAGAACAAGTACCCACTGCCAAGAATTGATGATTTATTTGACCAACTTCAGGGTTCCAAGTACTTTTCAAAGATAGACTTGAGGTCGGGGTACCATCAGTTGAGAATCAGAGAAGAAGATATATCTAAAACAGCCTTTAGAACTCGCAACGGGCACTATGAATTTCTAGCAATGTCCTTCGGGTTGACAAATGCTCCAACTGCATTCATGGACCTCATGAACATATTTTTCAAGCCATTCCTTGATACTTTTATTATCGTGTTTATAGATGATATTTTGGTAGACTCTAATAGCAAGGAAGATCATGCAGAACACCTCAGAATAGCCTTGCAGACCTTGAAGGAGAATGAGTTTTATGCCAAATTTTCAAAATGTGAGTTTTGGTTGCAGTCAGTAGCATTCTTAGGCCATGTGGTATCTAGTGAAGGAATAAAAGTAGACCCTCAGAAGACAGAGGCAGTCAAGAACTGGCCTAGGCCGACAACGCCAACCGAAATCAGGAGTTTCTTGGGGTTAGCTGGCTATGATAGAAGGTTTGTAGAGGGGTTTTCCTCACTTGAAGCTCCATTAACTAAGTTGACTCAGAAAGCAGTTAAGTTTCAGTGGTCAGACGCTTGTGAGCAGAATTTTCAAGAGTTAAAGAAGAGGTTTACCACTACACCTGTGTTAACCTTGCCGACAAGTTCAGGTGGGTTCACAGTGTATTGTGATGCCTCTAGAGTGGGTCTTGGTTGTGTTCTTATGCAAAATGGAAAATTTATTGCGTATGCTTCCAGGCAGTTAAAGAATCATGAAAATAACTACCCCACACACGACTTGGAGCTTGCAGCAGTGGTGTTTGCATTAAAGATATGGTGACATTACCTTTATGGTGAGCATTCTGAAGTGTTTACAGATCACAAAAGCCTCCAGTACATTTTCAAGCAAAAAGAATTAAATTTGAGACAAAGAAGATGGCTCAAGCTATTGAAGGATTATGACATCAATATCCTTTATCACCCGGGCAAAGCTAATGTGGTAGCAGATGCATTTAGCAGGAAGTCAATGGGTGTCTTGGCCCATCTTGCAGTGCAAAGGCGAAATTTGGGTAGAGAAAGTCAAAAAAACTAGCAAATGAGGGAATTAGATTGGATGAGACCGAAGAAGGAGGTATAACTGCTTATTCTTTAGCGCAATCCTCTCTTGTTGCGCATGTTAAGGCCAAGCAAGATGAAGATCCGTATTTAGTGAAGTTAAAAGAAGGAGTCAGAAACAAAAAAATCACCGCTTTCACTCTAGGAAGTGACGGAGTTTTGAAGTTGAATGATCGGTTATGTGTGCCTGATGTAGATGGTCTTAAGAAGGCCATAATGGAAGAAGCTCACAGTTCGAGGTACTCTATCCACCCAGGTGCTACCAAAATGTATCTGGATTTGAAAGAGTTGTATTGGTGGAAAGGCATGAAGAAGCAAGGAGCAGATCATGTGGCTAAATGTTTGAATTGCCAGCAAGTCAAAGCCGAGCATCAGAGGCCTCGTGGCCTAGCTCAAGATATAGAGATACCACAGTGGAAGTGGGAGATGATTAATATGGATTTCTTAGTAGGTCTACCTCGCACATACCGTAAGCATGATTCAATTTGGGTTATTGTAGACCGACTGACAAAGTTCGTGCATTTCCTACCAGTAAAGACGACAGATTCTGTAGAGCAGTATGCGCAGTTGTACATTAAATAAATAGTCAGATTGCATGGTACTCCAGTTTCAATTATATCTGACAGAGGCCCTCAGTTCAAGGCGCATTTTTGGAAAGAATTTAAGAAAAGATTAGGTACCAAGGTTAATTTGAGCACCGCTTTCCATCCACAGACTGATGGCCAGGCAGAAAGGACCATTCAGACTCCCGAAGATATGCTGCGAGCATGTGTTATATATTTTAGAGGTAATTGGGATGATCACTTACCACTTATAGAATTTTCTTACAATAACAGCTATCAGGCTAGCATCGGTATGGCTCCTTATGAAGTGTTGTATGGGCGAAGATGTAGGTATCTAGTGGGTTGGTTTGAACCAGTAGATGTGTCGTTGATTGGTCCAGAATTTGTTTGTGAGGCCTTAGAGAAAGTCCAGCTAATCAGAGAAAGATTGAAAGCGGCTCAGAGTCGTCAAAAGTCCTACTCTGACAAGAGGCATCGTGACTTAGAGCTCATGGTTGGTGACAAGGTTTTTTTGAAAGTTTCACCAATGAAAGGAGTTATGAGATTATAGGGAAGAAAGGAAATGTGGCTTATGAGCTAGCGTTGCCCGTCGAGTTTTCCTCTGTTCATCCTGTCTTTCATGTGTCTATGCTTAGAAAGTACATTCATGATGAGTCGCATATAATACTTGTTGATACCATAGAAATTAAAGAAGGCTTGACTTATGAAGAGGTACATATAGAAATTCTCGATAAGCAAGTAAGAAAGTTAAGAACAAAAGATATAGCATCGGTAAAAGTTTTATGGAGTAATCATAAATCAAAAGATGCTACATGGGAGGTGGAGGAAGATATGAGAGAGAAATATCCATATTTATTTGAGGAAAAAGGCATGTGAACCTAAGTTTGATTTGACATTTATATTTTATTTATTAAATACAAGTTAGCATGTGCTTATGTCCTTGCTAGATTATACTTAGCTGCTGAAGTAATTTAGTTTTTGTCAGGGTATTTTGAGTTATTTAATAATTTAGTGCCATGCCAGAGTATATTTAATTCATTAAAGTTATTTACTTTTTGTAAAGTGTTGTGCTTTAGAATTTGATTGGTATTGTGGTACCTCCTTGTCGGAGAGTGTGTAACTAGTTTATGAGCTGGTGTAGTTGTGGTATTTGTGACAGGGATATTGTTTTTTTGGATAGTCCAATTTACAAGGGAAACTCTGCCGAAATTTTTGAAAAATTTAAGGAGTTAGCCAAAATTTTGAGTGCTAAGAAAACATAAGAGGTTCAAGGACCTAAGAAATGATTGTTAGCTTAAGAATAAGGCCCTAGCAACATTCGAGGACGAATGTTTTTAAGGAGGGAAGATTGTAACACTCCTCGAGGACGAATGTTTTAAGGACGAATTATAGAACTAAATTATTATTATTATATTTGTTATTATTATTATTATTATTATATATATATATATATATATATATACACACACGCTAAAATAATTAGATATACAATTAGAAAAATATTAATAATTTTAATATTATTAATTAATAATAATGGGCATCATTAAATACTATTTAAGTCACAAAAAAAATGAGCCTTAAGCCCATAAAGGGCTCTTGGCAGCGACGTGAGAGCCTTAGCCATAAGGCTTGTGAAAGGGTTTAAACAAAAGGAATTTTACAAAAATCAGAACACTCAATTATGTTACTAACGCAGAGGCAGTCACACACAAAGGCAGCCACGAAATTACACCGAAAATTCTAAGGTTCTCATAACTCACTAATTTTTGAACTCAAGTATATAAATCCCTTATTTTTAATTACCCTACAGTAGTATTAGGTAAGAATTGAATAGTTAATTTCCTTCTTTCTCTATATCAACAATAAATTTCATGTTTAGATGTGAAACTTTAAAATTGATTAAAATGCACTAGTTGTTGTAGAATCGATTGTTTGACTGGTGTCAATTGGACTGGGGCCTACGTATTGGCTCGAGAAGTTTTGAGATGAGTTGATATAACCCTTTACTAAAGTGGTTTAACTCACAAAAGCACGCATACAAGGTGTTTGATGAATTGCTTAAAAGAATTTATATGTACTTAATTGGGGCAAGTAAATACCTATTAGCTTAGAATTATTTTCTAGCTAAATTTAGATGATTATATTGATATATGTGCATAAATTTTTAGATTTCTGTGTTATTCCTATATGCCATTTTCATGTTGAAAATTCATGAAGAAGCAAGAATCTTTAGAAATAATTTTGAATGTTTATTTCATTCTTATGTCATACCTTACTTTTAAGGATTCCAGAATAAGTATGTTGAAAGATTTAGACTTGAAAAGTCACAAGAATGAGTTTTAGAAAGAAAAGATTTTTGGGAGTATCTTTTATTCTGAGAAGGGGTCATCGTCCAGGCCGAGGGTCTTGACCAAGGCGTTGACTTCCTGAAACTACTTGTGCCAAAGTAGGGAGCACACGAGCCGAAGACCTCGTTGCTGAGAATTTACTTAGCCATGCTAAGGTATGATACATGAGCGCTGAGAACCATGAAGCGAGTGGCACCTCGTGAATTGGTCCTATTCGATCAGGTTGGGATCGAACCCATGCCGATCACACGGTGACTAAGACATAAATAGGTCAGGATAGTTGGAACTCCCAAAGTATAAAGATAAGTATTTTTTTTTTAAAAAGAAAAGAATTTCTTTTAGAATATTCATAAACCGCGACTATGCAATTATTTTTGAATTGTTCTTAGAAGCTTTATATTTTCTATGAATTTAGATTCTTTGCTCGTAATGTGTATTGTATTAAAGTTTTGTCCCTGTCGTTGAGACTCACTGAGTATAATGGATGGTACTGACGTTCTCTTTTGGGAACCTACGTTGGTCTGCGGTACAACATAGGAACCGGTTTTGCAGGCAAACAGGCTACGGGTTAGGATTTCCATCTCTTCCAGTGCTATTGGTGAGCTCCACTTTTGTTCGTGGAGTACTCCTTAAATTCATATTTATCTAGCTATTTCTTTGTTTACTTAGAGAACTGGCCAGAAAATCTCATGTCCTGAGCAGTGCGTTAGTTTATCAGTAGAGGCTTCATAAACATAGTCGTGGGGTTAAGATTCAGATGTTTTTGATAATAACTTAGTAGTATTTCATTATTTTCTACGAATGAAGTTTGGGGTTGGTTTATTTTAGATATTTAAATTAATTAAAAGTATTTTGTTATAGTATTGCCTTATTGCACATAAAGTTTGAGGTTATAATAGATTTGACAAGCGCAGATGGTTCGCTCGGTTATGTTTAGTGATCGGGTGCCGGTCCCGACTTGTTTAGAAAATGGGTCGTGACAGGCGGGTTGGGCTGAATTTGGGTGGATCAAGACGGGTTAGGTCAATAAATGGGTCATTGCCCAACTCAGCCCAAAGTGTACTTGGGCTAAGATGGGCTGGGTCGAAATTGGCTAAATTATGGGTCATAGTTCAACCCGCCCAACTTGACCCATGTGTTTAGAACCATGTTCATCTTGCATAAAAAAGTCTTTTGTCTTAATATGTGTAAGTTGAAAAATATTTTGTGAGTAGGGTGGGTGGGTGCTGCAAAAAAATGAAAAAACAAAAAATTGAAAATACGAAAAAAAATTGAGGGGATTTGTGTTGGGGGTAAGGGGGTAGGGTGTAGGGGCAAGAAATCAAAAATATAAATTAAAAAAAAAGTAACAAAAATTGAGGAGGTTAGCGCGTTGGGGGGAGGGTAGGGGTAGGTGGTGCAGAAACACAAGAAAACAGAAAATTGAAAATACAAAAATAAAAAAAGTCAAATTTTTTTTTTGAGGGGGTTTACATGGTAGGGGTGGGCGGATGGTGCATAATAAAAAATAAATAAAAAAACAGAAAAATTGAAAATACAACAAAAAAAAAAGTAAAATTTGGGGTAACTAAGTAAATTTCTAGATAAGCTGGGTTGAGATCCCTTTGTTTTGGGTGAGTTTCATGGGTTGTATTTAGGTTGCTTAATGGGTCAGAATGGACTATAAAAAATAGGGGCTTTTGCATCTATATCTGCTTTTTAGGTCACGTTTTAACTTATACCCGCTTTGCAAAAAAAATTGAAATGTTTCCACTTTTCGCATAAACTTCAGGCATACGGGCCTGAAGTAGTAAAGGCAATCACACAAACTTCAGCATTCTAAGCTTTTTCAAAAACTTCAGCAGAAGTGCTGAAGTTACTTAGTTCATTTGTAAAAACTTCAGCACTAAATAAGCTGAAGTTTTATCCTGAATTAATTAGTTTTTTCGTAAAGCTTTTTCAAAAACTTCTTCAGCACGCTATATGCTAAAGTTTTGTCCTGGGTTCATTCGTTTTGTCGTCATTAGCTTTTTGAAAAACTTCAGCAGAAGATGCTGAAGTTATTTAGTTTAGTTTCAAAAACTTCAGCATCTACTGCTGAAGTTAATTAGTTCATTTGTACGAACTTCAGCACTCTAAGTGCTGAAGTTTTGTCACGGGTTCATTCGTTTTGTCACGGTTTCATTCGTTTTGTCGTCATTAGCTTTTTGAAAAACTTCGGCAGAAGATGCTGAAATTATTTAGTTTTGTTGTAAAAACTTCAGCACTAAATAAGCTGAAGTTTAGTTTTGCAATAAAGCTTTTTCAAAAACTTCAGTAGAAGATGCTGGAGTTATTTAGTTAATTTGTAAAAATTTCAGCACTAAATAAGCTGAAGTTTTGCATAGATATTAGGAAGGCGGTGCCTGAAGTTGTAAAAATTAGGGTATAGGTTAAATAATTTTAAAAATATGGATATAGGTTAAATGGGGGCGATCAAATAAGACACACCGTGCAATTTTTACTAAAAAATAATGTATTAACTTGGGTTCAGCCCAAATAGACTAATGAGCTAAAATATTAATAGTTCAACCCATTAATCTCTGAACGGATTGGATGGTCAGGGCTCAAATTGTCACACCTAAACAAGACCATCATCAAGCAGTTAGCAGAATAGGTGCAAGTTGAACCTTAGCCAATTAGTGCCTCCTTAAAAGGTAACATCATCTGCTTTTTATTTTTAATTGTTTATCTCCTATACATGCATATTAAGAAAAATGAAGAGTTTAAGTTCAGTAAATTCATGGTGTATAAGCTAACAATAACTACGACTCAAACTTAAATAAATTAGGATTGACTATATGAACCCCATTGTCTATCTAGTCAATCTCACGGAAATTGGATCGATAAAATGAATCACCATTGTTCATGTCAATGGTATATAAACTACAGAACATAAACATGGCAATGGAAAAAAAAAACTAGCTACCACCTAATCCATTTAGAAAAGGATGGGTGATTTGTATTCTTATATATATACTCTCCTTTGAGATCTCTGAATCTGGCAACTAAGTTATCATAGTCAGGAAGCTTTGGATGTACATGGCTTAATCGAGGCGATTGTTCTTCAGCAGCTTCACAACTTTTACAATCAAAGTCTTCATTTTTCTCAATGGTAGCTTTGCATCGTTGGTCTGATCTGGTTCTCTTTGAGGTATAAATCTGACTACTATTTAGGGTTTCAACCCAAGATGAGTCTGTAGTACTAGGACTAGTTTTGTAGCTGCTGAAATCTTGTGCGATAGTACATGATTCCGTAGCCATTTCATTCATGATTTGGAGTTGTTTTACGTCTTCTTTTAGCTTTGTGGCAGTGAGATACTGTTTGGTCTGTGAGTTAACTGCGTTTCCTGGAAGCAGTTCAACATTGAGTCGATCAAATTCTTGACCAAAAAGCTCTTTAAATAGATTCCTAAGGGAATGCAGCTCTGGTAATTCGCCACATCTCGAGGCTGCAAATATTATACTGGACATTGCCTCTTGCACTTTATCAGGCAACTTGCTGCAGAAAATGCAGAATATAATACTAAAGTTGAATTCAAAGGTAGCAAAATCAAACCATCTTTAAGAATGGGAGCCAAAACCCTCAAAACTTGAACAGGTTGGATTGTGACTTGTATATTGACTTGACCAAACAGGTCTAACTTGAAATGACTAATCAAACTATTTGGTCAAAATGAATCAAAATAAATGTAATCCAAATACGGGTCAAAATGCAACACAACCCAAATATACAAATTATTCGTTTTACCTATTTCTGTTAATATCACGGAGGTTCGTAGTGATGCAGTCGCAAAAATTGTCAAGTTGGTGGTATACAGATAACCTGCTCTGTTCACTATAAAGTTGTCCAACCTGTAACAAATTTTGTTTTGTTCAATGATAATAACATGGTGATGGGTTCATTAATTAGCTACTACTATTATACAAAAGGAAGATGTGAGAGAGAATAATAATAACAATAATAATACTCTGGGAAAAGCGACATCATGTTGCCCAATCTGGAGAAGTTGAAAAATGTCGGAACGTAATTGTTTTATCATTGCATTTCTTCTCTTCCTTTGTATCACTAAACGTGCCTTAAGTTGTTTGATTAGCTTCTTGCTGTACACAGGAAAAACTCATTAGCTTTGTTAACAGTTTAAAAGTTTATTACAGGTCACCACCTATAACGTCAGTATAATTGGCTAGTGAATAACAACGGGTGGATTTAATGTGTGCATGGCCATAATGAGAGATATGAAGCTAGAGTATAATGACTCTTTTTTGCTTTTTAATATTCAGCATTCGTATTTGGACCCTGTCTAATTCAAATTGGTGTCATAAGGCCCATTAAAGATAAAGCGCTTCCTATCAAGCTCTTTTTCATCTCAGGACTCAAAACCGGAACATCTCATTAAGGATAAGTGACTTTTTATCCCACGATAAACCTTGATGATAGCTAGAGTATTCTTACTTAGGTATTATCCATCAGTTCAACATAAAAAAAATATATAAAAAAAAAAAAAAAAAATTACAAACCACTCTCTCCGTTTCAATTTATGTAAACCTATTTAACTGGACACAGAGTTTAAGAAAAAATGAAAACTTTTGGAATTTGTGGTCGTAAGCAAGTCAAAAGGGGCTTAGAGTATTTGTATAGTTATAAAAGCTTCTCATTAAGGGTAGAATAAAAAATTGTAAGTTTAAGCTAAATTATTTCCAAATTTAAAAAAGGATCAATCTTTTTGGAACGAAATAAAAAGAAAATAGATTCACATAAACTGGAACGGTGGGAGTACTAAGGATTGAATCTTACAATCCTACTAGCGAGCCACTGGCCATTAATCAAAACTTTTCTTTATGTGTTTGCTACTTCTAATTTTCGACTTATAGTTTATTGTGGTGTCTTTAACTTTTCTACAATATTATAGGAACTTAGAAAAAATTTGGATCTTTGGGAGCAACATAACCAAGAGTGATTAAATAAAGGAAATCTCAGAATGCCTATTTCCTTACATATTTATTTTCAGCAAACCAAGTAAGTATTAGTTTCTTTCCTTTTCGCTTCTTGTTTATATTTCCTTAAATTCTTTCGTTTCTTTTTCTTTTTCTTTTGCTTTTTCCACAAAAGAATTGAAAATTAAAAATACTGAATAATTTAACTGGACTAGATCCAGAATCAGTCACACAAACATATACCAGAGAATTCAAAAAGAACATGTAGAACTATTGAACTAGATTCCAAAAAATTTCGCAAAGTAGAATGTCTTTTTAATTCTGTCAATTTCACGTTTTATTCTTCTATCACTTTTATTGTCTCTTTATTTATCAAAATTACCTCAGAGAGTATACATTCAAAACTATAGTGTCACGACTATGCAAGTGTTATGGCAACTTGTGTCCGATTGGATCTTTTAATTACAGTAACTTGAGTAGATTAATATTGTGAAACACAAAAAATAGAGAATCAAAATTATTTATTATATATTATGGCTTGGCATAAGGAACAACATGATAGTAGGTAAAGAAAAAACAAGGGAAGAGGAGAGAAATTAGGAGTTTTACCACTTGGAATGGTGTCTCCATCTTGAACCTTTAATAAATCCAGGAAATAGAGAGAGCAAATTCAACCCCATTTTATGTTTACTTCGTCGCCTACGAACTATGAATTTCTCAATGGACTATAGAAGAAGAGAAATACAAAGGCATTCCTAAAAATCTTATATATATTGTTCTGACCTTAAAACTAGCTAAGACAATAAAGCCCATGAACATGCACTCGTAAAAGGAAGGCAGAGGAAATAGAATCAATTACAATCAATTTTGTATCTTTATTTTCCATTTTCTCAAAATTCCTTCCAAATTGACTCTGGCCCGGTACATTTCTTAAATTATATTTTTTTTCGACTTACATGAACATATTTATTTGCTCTTAGAGGTGACAAAATTAAATATTGACTCGACCAATTATTAGACTGCTTCAATAAGCCAAAACCCGGTAACGATATACATCTTATACTTACTAATAAGTACTAGGCAAGCCACTCAGGGCGGAGGCACTAAACTATCTTGGAGAAGAGGGGTTTAATTGATCGAATTATACTGTATAAATAAGGTAAAAGTAGTTTTTTGGTTATATATAAATTATTGAATACTTTTAACATGAGAAAAGTTATAGTAAAGTTACCAAAGGAGTTCAAATGTTACTTTATGTCACAAGTTAAAATTCGAGATCTGATGTTTATGAATCCCTCGTATAAAATTATGGCTCCACAATTGAATGCCGCTATTTTATGTAGTACTATATATAAATTGGCTGAATTGAACAAGAAGTTCATAGCCCTAACTCTCTTTAATGGTTGAATTTCCCATATAAAATTTGCCTATTTTGAGTCCTTAAAGAGACGGAAAAATAAATAGAACTATGTTATGATTCGAATAATAGTATTATGAGTTCGACATTCAATGGTGTCTCGACTATTGCTGTCCAAGTGGACATCCTCTTGTGAATTTGTAGAAACAAAAGAATGCAATTAGTCTATTCACAAATGCGGCACCTCAAAATGTATTTAAATTGTTGAAATTAGTCCATTTTCTCCCTTTAGTTAAGTGGATATATTCAATGATCCATCTCATTATTATTGTGATTTTAATTTGTGGGGAGTTTACCAAATCACAGATGTAAACCCATATGTGACTCGTGGGTGATCACAACATTTGAAGTCTCACAAGTTTTATTCATTTTGAAGTCTCACCCAATCCGATGTTGTAATAACTCTCCTTATGTTTAATGCTTAATAATAATCAGCGTTCCCAAGCATCTTTATTAAAAAAGATTTATTTATTTTATTCCCTTTATTTGGGTTATTTTGGAGTATTCTTCAACTACATTGAAATCAAACAACTTTTTCCGGTTGGCAAGGAAGGTTTTGTTTATTTCACTCTTGACAAGAACTTGCATTTTGGTCCCACATCAGAACTTTTAGAGCCTATTAAAAGAAAATGAGGAGTAAGAAAAAACGAATGAAAGAAAATTTTACAATTATGACAAATATTAATATTCCATAGTAAATTTATATTTCTTAAAAATATCTTATTACGGATTAAAATAAAATATGGTGTATGTTATTAATAGAATCGTAATCTCTATCTTTTAGAGAGTTTGTTATTTTGTGGCTAAATCATTTTTTCCTATAAATAAAGGGGTCTTACCGCATTGTAAATCATCCCAAAATTCAATAAGAATTCTCTCTCTCTTTCTCTGTCATATTGTTCTTGTTCTTTTATTGTTTTATTTCACGTTATCAGCACGAGACTCTACCGTCTCAAGAAGCTTTTTGATAAGATTAAGGTATAACTTTTCTCCTCTTTTAATTATGATTGACATTATGAAAAGAAAGTTTGTTGCTCTTGAAATTTCGGGTAAGAACTATATGACATGGGTGTTGGATGTTGAAATCCATTTAGATGCAATAGGTCTTGGAGACGCCATTAAAGATAAAAATAAAAGCATCTACCCATGACTGTGCTAAGGCCTTGATTTTCTTGTGCCAACACCTTGATGAAGGGTTAAAAATAGAATATCTCACAGTCAAAGATACACTTGTTTTGTGGAATGGCTTAAAGGAAAGATATGACAACTTAAAATTGGACATTCTTCCTCAAGCACGATATGANTAAATAACACACAACAATTTTATACTGGTTCGGTACCGTTGTGGTACTTACATCCAGTTTCCCTTGGATCACAAGGGTTCCCTTTAGATCTTGAAAGTATTACAATACAGATAGTTTTAACTCGTTCACCACCAACGAGAAATGGCAACAATGAATCCTGGATATTTGACATAACTCTCTTTTGTGTTTTAATTCTTCCTATCTTTTGAGACATTAATAAACTAAGGATTACAGTGTTTAGGCTAAGAAGTATAGAGATGATTTCTGCAGTAGGCAAATCCTTCTCGAAAGCAATCAAAATGGGGGAAATGGTTGAGAATGGTCTTAAGACATGCAAAATTATAAGTCAAACAGCTCTCAAAGCTGCAACTCAGGCTGTCCAAATTGAATCTGGTAATTTTAGTAACACGAATAAGAAGGATGAAGAAATCATGATGACATCAGGGTAGAGAAGAGGTCCTAAGAGAACATCTCGAAGGTATGACCAGCATCATATGTTCTTTAATGACTCCCCTGAGCACTACTATCCACTTCAGAACCCTCAATACTATGTTGCTCCACGTATGTTGTCCAGCCACCAAGACACCCCAGAAGGCAAGCACCAGCACCCCAAAGTCTTCATTAGTCTCCGCCGAATTTTCAAGTGCCTTATAACCCGCATCCAAGCCAGGGGTATAGAGGGGAACAAAAGTTGAAAGAAAATTTTACACCAATAAGAGAGTCTTATGCAAGCTTGTTTGAGAAATTAAAGCATTATAACATGATTGCACCTATTCCTCCAAATCATGTTGACCCATGTTCAAGAAGCTTTGACCCTTATAAAAGGTGTGAATACCATTCCAGTGCCCAGGGGCACAATGTTGAAAGTTGTCGGGATTTGAAAAGAGAAATAGAAAGGATGATCTAGGAAAAACTGATTGTGATCGAAGACAGTGACACCCAGAATATCACGCAGAACCCTTTACATGCACATGATGATGCACACTTTGTGGGGATGATGCGTGGTGACATGGAGTATGAGAATCCTCTCGGAAACTTGCTGACTGAAATTGAAGAAGGCCATGGTGATTCTGATGAGCAAATTTATGGCTAAATGTCAAGCTTAGCAATTGAAAAGTCATTCCCTCCTCACTAGGAAGGAATATTGGAAGCTTGTTTTGATATTTTTTCTATTATCTGGGTTATTTCAGGGTTGTGATCCAGATTTTATTTGTTTTATTGAGTCAAACCCTTCTATCCCTCTATTCTGTTCGTATGAGTCTTATCTGTCTATTTTGTTGCTATTTTCATTATCCGGGTTATTTTAGGGTTGTAACTCGGATTTTAGGTTGTTTGTGTTGTTGTTTACTCAATAAAGTATAGTTTGTCATTTTGTGTCATTCCATGCTTAGTTCTTTTCCCGCTAGTTTTAGTGATATGACATGCATGCGGAATTTTTGGCCAGATCTTAGAAAATTGATTTAATCTTGAATTGGATAACTGAGAATAAGACAATTTTGAGATGAATAAAGATTTGAAATACTTTGGAATTAAGGTCGAGTAAAATTCTCCTTCATATCATTGTGAAGATCGGACTTGAGGATGTTTAATCAATTGAAGCTTGGTTGAAAGTTTGAGATTAATGGATGAAAAGTGTTCTTCGACCATGGCACACACAAGAAGACATACATGCTCATCAATGTTGTGATCACGAAAGGATACTATGTTGGCGTTCTCGAGGCTGGGAGGCCCTTTTTCTGCTGCCCAAACACTTTATACCCTTTGTTACCCCTTCTGATCCAGTGTTATTTTCCTTGACCACCCTCTTTTGGAATCAAGTTTAGAGTCAGAGTCAAAAAAAAAAATGAAAAGAAAAATAAAAAGAAAAGTCCATGCTCCCAGAGTACAAACTGGGTCAACTCTTAGAAAGTTATGTGAAAACAAAAGAGAAGAAGAAAAGAACAGTCAAACGTCCATGCCCCCAGAAAATAGAAGTTTGGGCAACTTGTTTTGAAAAAGAAAAGAAAAAGAAAAAAAAAGGAAAAAGAAAAAAAAAAGAAAAAAAAGAAAGACAAAGAAAAAGAAAAGAAAGATGAAAAAAAATAGTTAGGTCAGATGTTTGAACTACGTTCGACCTGATTCCTTTAAAAAGGATAAGTAGGCAGCCTTACGCGGTTCGGTCCAACCAAATAAGAATCCAAGAAAAAAAAAAGCAAAAAAATCCCCAAGATCTGAAACATGGGCAAAGAGTTTATTTCACATTTGAAATAGTCGATTCCAAAAGTTGTAAGTCTACGACCCTTCATTTTGAGTCTACTTTGAGCCTTCATGCGACCATTCCTTCCAACCCTATCCAAAAATCCTTCCAAATAAAGACCTCCTGATCAGCCTTCAAGAATGCCAAGAGACGGATGTAATGAGCAACAGTTGTCACACGATATAGAACATTGTCAAGTTGCTCACAAAAGAAAAATAAAAGAAAAATGAGAGAGTCTTACTAGTGAAAACCTTCACGGGCACTGTGAGACGACGGTAAGTAGAGATAAATAAATGAGAGAGACTTGTCGGTGAAAATCTCTTGGGACACCACTAGTCGAAAGTGAGTCATAAAGTAGATTCAAAGAATTGACACAAACAAGCCCGACTTCAAAGGTCATAGGAATGGTAAAAGGAAAGGTTAGATCAGTTTGATAGATCAGGTCATTAAGTCCAAAATTCATGTCATAATCATTAAGGCAAGTTACCGCAAAAAAAATAAAAAGTGAAAAAAAGAAAAAAGAAAAAAAAAAGCTCTCCCTTCTGTCCTTCCCAAAAAGGGCATTTCTTGTTAGTATTGTTTCTTTGCATCATTGTGTCCTTCACTCTGAGTCAGTCCTTGCCAAAACTAGCAAGAAAAGATTTCAAAATTTACTACCAGCTTTTCAGTTGCACAAAGTAAATTTGGCCAGCACACTCAGTTGTTACTATCAATATGCCTTGAGGATTCGTGCAAAGGCTCCCCCTCAAAATACTTTTGCCATCCTACTTGGCGCAAGCAAAGATAACTTGTGGTTCTCTCTGACATGCAAATTCTCCAAAAGTAAATCCATTCACGATATCATAAAATATTATCCAAGAAAAGAAATCTCTTTTTCGAGATAAGACTAACTGAGCCACAAATACAAATGGTATTGGGTGTGAAACAGTCAGGGTTGATGCAAAGCAAAAAAGTCTCTTCAAGCTGACTCAAGCTGATTGAGCAAAAGCCAAGCTTCCCAAGACTCAAGGCCACAAACCGACCACCACTTTTAAAACTGACAAAATTTTCTTTGTTTGAAACAGGAACACAGCAGTGCAAGGAAAGTGAGTCAAAAAAAAGGAAGAGAAGAGAATGAGCCGACTAATGGGAGTCTCTCAAATCTTTGCCTTTATTTGTCTTGCTAAGTGTACATAAATTTTTGCCTTTTCTCTTCACAATTTTCCTCTTAGGATAAAAAGTCCTAGTCTGATGGATTCTCCTAAGATAACCAAAAAAAAAGAGGGACCTAGTCTGATGAATTTTCTCCTAGGATCGAAATCTTAGTCTGATGAATATTTCTCCTAAGATAACCAAAAAAAAAGAGGGACCTAGTCTGATGAATTTTCTCCTAGGATCGAAATCTTAGTCTGATGAATATTTCTCCTAAGATATAAAAAAAAGAAAAAAGATAAGAAAACCTAGTCCGATGAATCTTTCTCCTAGGATAAACGTCTTAGTCTGATGAATCTTTCTCCTAAGATAACAAAAAAATAATCTAGTCTGATGAATTTTCTCCTAGGGTAAATGTCTTAGTCTGATGAATTTTTCTCAAACGATAAGAAAACCTAGTCGTATGAATTTTCTCCTAGGATACAAAGTCTTAGTATGATAAATCTTTCTCATAAGATAATAAAATAAGAAAACCTAGTCTGATGAATCTTTCTCCTAGGATCTAAATGTTAGTCTGATAAATCTTTCTCCTAAGATAGAAGACCTAGTCTGATGAACTTTCTCCTAGGATAGAAATCTTAGTCTGATGAATCTTTCTCCTAAGATTAAAAACCTAGTCTGACGAATTTTCTCGTAGGATAAAAAAAAACAAAATCGAAAGTCTGGATTTAAAAAAAAAAGGTCATTTGTTCATGCCTAAAAAAATAAAATAAGCGTTGGGGAAATTTGTTTAAAAGAATGATTTTCTCAAAAAAAAAAATGAAATCTTTTTCTCAAATGAAAAAAAAAACTAAAAGAAAACAAAAAATTCTTCTTGGTTCATTTTAGCATAAGGTACACAATTCAGTAGTTTCATTTTTAACATAGGGTTTCCATTCCCTAGTTGATTTATTTTTAGACGTAGGGTCTCCACTCCCTAGTCGCTTTTCCAACATAGGGTTTCCACTCCCTAGTTGATGCCAATATAAGGTCTCCACTCCCTAGTTGATGCCAGCATAACCGGATGCCAACATAGGGTCTCCATTCCCTAGTTGATGCCAATATAGGGTCTTCACTCCTTAGTTGATGCCAGCATAACCTGATGCCAACATAGGGTCTTCACTCCCTAGTTGAGGATTTTTCAACATAGGGTCTCCACTCCCTAGTTGATTGCCAACATAACCTGATGCCAACATAGGGCCTCCACTCCCTAGTTGATGCCAACATAGGGTCTCCACTCCCTAGTTGATGACTTTCCAACATAGGGTCTCCAATCCCTAGTTGATGACTTTCTAACATACGGTCTCCAATCCCTAGTTGATGACTTTCCAACATACGGTCTCCAATCCCTAGTTGATGACTTTCCAACATACGATCTCCAATCCCTAGTTGATTTTATCTTAGACGTAGGGTTTCCACTCCCTAGTCTACGTTTCCTCTGGGTACACCACTCCCGCCCTTTTATCGCTTTCAATAATGAAGTAGTATAGAATTTTGTTACAATAACTCACAAAATTTTTTCTAGTGAAAACTGGGGCAGAAAGATTTCGTTCGTTTGTTTTGGTGCCTGAGCAGGTTATACCCCGAGGCACAGGGTTCGAGACGACCAAAAGAAGAAGTCTCAATCAAGAATAAAAGAAAAGAAGAAAAAAAAAGAATTGAACCCCAAATGCAGAAGCATGTGAAAGATGTGAATTATTCAATACATGACTGAAAGCACAAGCTCTGCATGTCCCACCTTGATCCAAAAAATTGAAAAAGAATGAGCTAGCACCTGCAGCTAACAAGCATCAAGATTCAAATCAAAATTTTGAATGAAAAACCTTTCAAGAGTCAAGATCAAGCTTCAGAAGACACATAGATAGGAATCTTGTAACTCATAGTTGATAAGCTTGTTTAGTTCTTTTACATTTTTGATTTTGATGTAATAACGGGACCGCGAACCGGATCCTCGACGGAACCTCGCTCGACTCTCGAACTCATCACTCCATCATTCTTCTTGAACTACACGCGACATGATTCTCTTATAACCCGAGATATGTAGGTTGTCCAAAATCAGGACTCGGTTGCACCCTTTCCTCTGTTTATTTTTCCTTTTGAATAAAGGTTTAGTCAAAAATTAGTGACATGGCTCACCTTGTCTTTGCTTGAAAACTCTTCATGTTTCCAAGCAAAGAGGGGCATGTAATGAGCACCTAATTTTTTACCAAAATCAAAACTTTTACCTTTTTAGTATATAAATGTTATTTGAGTTTAATCTATATATTTTTACCCTTATTTCATGTTTAGTAAGTTTTATTTAAGAAAATTAAAAATCACAAAAATTATATGTTCTTGATTTAAATATTTAGCTAGTATTTTTTATTTTTTACTAATGAATCATATTCATGTGACAAGATTCTTCCTTATATTTTATAACAAACACACATGCTCTCCCCAAAAACCCACATACTGATACATTCTCTCTTTTCTTGGCCATCAATTAATCCATATATATATTCCTATATATCTATACACTCATCACACAATTAAGGAGATCAGGGGCACAACATAGAAAGTTGAGGGGAGAACAAAAACAAATCTGAGAAATAGAGAGGAGGGCTGAATTGCTTTTCTTCTTCAATCTATCCTATCTTCTTTCTCCTCCACTAACCCACCATGAAAGAACCTTGAATCTCATAATTTTCCTTCATCATTTTATACCAAAAACCAGCTGTGTAACCACATAAAAAAACAAGAGTCTAGCTCCAAACTTCACCTAAAAAAAACTACCTCTGAAACTCATTAAACCAGCCCCCAAATTCGTCGAAAACATCCTCGTTTTCAACCCAAAATCGTCACCCAAAAAAAAACCCACCCAAAACACCACCCAAAAACAGCCCCAAAATCATGTAAAACACCATTAAAACAACCCTTGAACCACCAGAAAAGAGCCACAAAATCAGCTTCAAGACACCCCTAAATTTCAGCAGTTTTCCCCTTAAAACCAGCCCCAAATTCTCTGTTAAACCCATCCGAACAGCAATGAAAACGTAGCTGTAAACTCACTCCCAAATACCCCAAATTCCAGCTCCAAATTAACCCGAAAATCAGTTCAAATCCACCCAAAAATAGTCCCAAAATCACCCCGAAACAACTGTAATTTCGCTACTGCTTCAACTGTACAACAACCAGCGAGAAAACAGACCAAACTAGCCAAGAATGACTTCAAAAGCTGCTGAAAACAGCACCAAACCCAGCTAGAAATCATCACCTTTAACCACCAAAAATCAGCCATAGAACAGCCCGCTTCACCACCCATTTCCTCCATTGAAGACGGGCAGCTCTAAGAGCTAATTTCGGGGTCGGCGTGAGCTTCTTGCTCGAGTCTTTGAAAAGAATTTTTTGCAAAGAAGTTTTGGTGGTTGATATCTGTTCGAGGTCGGATTCGGAGTTTTTCACTTGAGGTCGTTGGTCGAGCTCCGGTCATGGTTGGAGAGGCAGATTCAGAACTCTATTTTAGGTGGATACCTATTGAGGTCCAATTCTAACGTTATTTTTTCCTCAATGTTTGATTAGTTTATCATTTGTTTGGCATCATGTTTTTTTTTGTGATTGAAATGGATATTTCTTGATTGAACTAGGATTAGTTTATCCTTTAATTATGTGTCTCTCTTGGTGAAAGTCTGCTGTAAAGTTACTAAAACTTGGCCAAAGTTTAGGAGAGGGTCATTGATTTTAGTCTGAAATTAGCTTTCTATGTTGGACGGACTTTTGGGGTGGGAATAATTTTGAACGAAACGAAATTGGACTTAAACAGATCTGGACTTTGTTACCTTTATTTTGTTCTATTGGATCGCTAATGACATTTTTAGGCTCGATAAATTTAGTATATACTTAAATAAGCTATCCCACCTCTCCATAATTAATCTACATTGTTTCTTCCATATTTTTCATAATTCATGGCCTTCACAATAATCTCAAAGTTCAGGAAGAATATGAACACCACTAGTATACTTTTAGGTGCGCTTTTAATTTATCATCGTGATTGTGTACACGTTCGCGTGACATAATTACGATTTTCAAAATAAATCAATGTACGCGTCCGCGCGACTTTGACCAAACTTTTTCTTAAATAAACTAAGTGGTAAGAGTTGTGTACACGTACGCGTGACATGATTCTTGACACACCAAACTGAACGAGTATACGTACACGTAACACGTATTAAGATAATTCTTTAAATGCGATTAATCAAGTAATTAGAAGCGGTAAAAACTAAATATATATAGGTCTTAAAATGAGTAATTAGATCAAATAAGCCAAGTATGAATCATTAAGCGACCGTGCTAGAACCACGGAATCCGAGAATGCCTAACACCTTCTTCTGGATTAACAGAATTCCTTACCTGGTCTTCTGGTTTCGCAGACTTTAAACGGAGTAAAACTTCCTCGATTTAGGATTTAAAATAAACCGGTGACTTGTGACACCATATAATTATTCCAAGTGGCGACTCTACAAAAAAAAATCTAATTCGATTAATGTCACTTAAATTGGAAAAACCTCCCAATATCCCCCTTTCGGGAAAAAAGAGGTGTGACAAGACAGTTTACCTTTCTCGCTGACCAGGTATGTCAAGTATCCCTGCTTCGACAAATGTTCTACCTCACCTTGTAACAGTCTGCAATCTGATGTTTTATGGTCGTGGTCGTTATGACACTTGCACCAGAAATCTGGTTTTCTTCTATTTGGGTTTGATCTCATTCCTTTTGGCCATCACACCCTATCTCCCATACTCCTTAAAACAACTACCAATTCAGAAGCACTGATATTGAAACTATAGTCTCCAATCCTTGCATTTGTGTTGGTATCCCTATCACGCATACCTCGATCTTTTCTGAACCTAGATGATGATGAACCTGAATCTTTGTTCGTCAATCCATGGTCAGATCGTACATTTTCTGGCCTGGAACGTGTGTCTCGCCCCGAGGTTCCCATATAAGGCTCGTACTTATTTTTATCGGACCTCTTTTCAGATTCCGACCACCTCGATCCTGTTCTCTCATCAACCTTTGACTGAGCAACGACGTCTTCTTCAATCCGTAGTTTGGTACTATACCTGTTATATACATCATTTCATGTTGTGGCAGGGAATTCTCGTAAGCTTTCTTTGAACCTTCTCGTGGCTTCTGAGCTTTGATAACTTGCGTACGCCATGGCTGCCCAGTTATTAGGTACTCTTGGTAGCATCATCCTTTCACGCTGGAATGTATCTACAAATTCTCTGAGCAATTCTGTATCTCCCTTAAAGATATCTTGCATTCTTTTTTCAACTTTTTGAGCTCCCGAGTGTGCTTTTATAAATAAATCTGCAAGCTCAGCAAAAGAGTCAATTGAAGTTTTAGGTAAAAGAGAATACCATGTTAACGCCCCTTTCTTGAGTGTTTCTCCAAAAATTTTGACCAGCACTGTTTCAATTTCCTGCTTGGTTAGATCATTGCCTTTTACTCATGTGGTGAATGCAGTGACGAGGTCACGTGGATCGGTTGTTCCATCATATTTTGGGATGTCAGGCATTTTGAACTTCTTGGGAATAGGCAATGGAGCCACGCTTGGTTTCCAGGGTTGTTGCAAATATTTGTCGATATCCACTCCCTTAATCACAGGTGGTACGCCAGGTATTTGCTCGATGCGGTCGTTTTGTTCTTTCACCTATTTCTGCAAAGTTAGTAGTAAAGTTTGTAAATTAGAATTATTTGGTGTACCTGGTCTCCCATCACGTGATTCATTGAGAGTTCCACCCCTTCCTGAATTAGCAAGCCCTAAGCGTGGAATTTCCGTAGTTGCAATATTATTTGGGGAAGGAGTTGGTGGTATAGTTGACAGTCCCCTCATGAAAGCTTGGAGAGCATTATTCACATGTTCAGCGATCAACTATTTTACAGCATCTTGCTCAACGGCCTGCTCATTT
Source organism: Nicotiana paniculata (assembly GCA_005239505.1). Lineage (NCBI taxonomy): Eukaryota > Viridiplantae > Streptophyta > Magnoliopsida > Solanales > Solanaceae > Nicotiana > Nicotiana paniculata. The sequence continues at coordinate 54,935 of ML358249.1, read as the reverse complement.
CCATGTTGTTCATTTGTGTGAGTAATAAATCTTTCATGTGATCCTTCTCGAGAAGTGCGTGGTGATCCCTGAGGTGATGGAATTGGAGTTCCTTCTACCTGTTGGTTGTTGTCATTGACAGTTGACATGATTTGGTTGTGAGAGAGAAAGAATTGGAAAGTAAGAAGATTAACAGATTTTCGGTAACAGAATCAATTAGTTTAACCAAAAAATAAGATTCTCGGTCAAAACCTATTTTTAGAAGAATTCGGTTTACTGATAACCAAGAAATTCCGTATTTTTTTTTTTTGGAACAGGATTTTTATTGTACGTACTAGATAAAGTTTTACATATTACATGCCATAGTGACATTGGGGCTATGTATCCCCTGATACAAACAGCTGTAGCCACTCATAATGTTTTGATTCCCTACTGATCTAAACATATTACATAGGGAGGTTGACATTTTTTTAAAAGAGTTGTTTTTCCCTCATGTCCTTGGTTACCAGATGTTGTACAAAAATTGGCGGTTGGGAAAACACTTTTGTTCCTCCAGGGTTGTATTGGCTGCATTTTTTATTTTTTGCATCTTTGGCTAGTGCATCAGCTACTGTATTCCCTTCCCTGAAATTATGCCATAGTAGTAGGCCCTTCTCCTGGTGCATTAATGACCTGCAAGATTTGATTAAGTTAGCTAGTAATGTATGTCCATTATTTATCGCGTTGATTACTTCAGTTGAGTCTGTTTCCACTTCCAATGGGTATAAATTAAACTTTGAAGCCAACTGACGTCCCTCTTGGAGTGCCTGTAATTCCATATGTAAGGGAAATAGAGCAGTATTGTATTTCTGGAAACCTAAAATCCATTTTCATGTATTACTTCTAAAAACTCTTCCTATACCACCGTCTGTTTTGTTACAAGCCCTATCTATGTTTAGTTTTGTCCAACCTTTTGGTGGTGCGTGCCATTTAACCTCTATTGTTTTAATGGCATGTATGGGAGTGCTTCTGGAAGACAAAAAGGGATATTCTAGAGCATGATTGTATATGGTCTTTAGGGAAGGTTTTAAATTGGTATTGTTTGTGTTATTGTAGTTGCGATTGATCCAAATACCCCAAATTAGAAAAGGGAGGAGATCAAACCATTCTATGTGGGGGGATTAGAGTTTGGGAGTCATACCCTTAATGTGTATGAGCCAATGTTGATTAATTGATGCTGGTAGGTTAGAGATTCCTAGGTTATCCCATAAGTGTTGAACTAGGGGACAATCAATGAAGATGTGCTCTATGAATTCTTCTCCGTTGTGACACATAGGACATTTGCTGTCTATATTTATGCCAATGTGATGAAGGTATTACCGGCATGGAAGTCTGTTGTGAAGATATTGCCAAAGGAAGTATCTAATTTTGTTAGGGCAATTCAGTTTCCATACCCACCCAAAGTCGTATTGAGTCTTTGTGGTAGGTTTAATGATTGTAAGGCATGATTTGCTGGTAAAATTTCCATTAGTGCCCCGGTTCCAGATAGGGGTATCATTGTTACGCTTTTTTAAGGGGTTAGGGATTTGATGAATTTTGTTCTTAATACTAGTGGGGATATCAAAGAAATTTTTGAGAGATCCCATCGGCCGTTAGAAAATATTTCCTTAACCTTTATAGAGGATTCATGTTTATTAAGAGGCCCCTCGATACATTGTCTTAGAGGTTATAGGTTTGGTATCTAATTGGATAACCAAAGGTTTTGATTTGAATTTTGGGAGGGCTGTCAGGTGATACCCTTAGTGAAAATAGCCCTACCTTTTAGAATATTTTTCCAAATGAAGGAGGTGTAGAGTGGGGACCTTTTGTTGGCATATTTGGAGATGATTACTTTGCACCATAAGGCTGTGAGGGTGGTAAGAATTCTCCAGGCAAGATTACTCAGGGAGATCATATTCTTAGTATTAGCATTTTTCATGCCAAGACCACTTTCTTCTTTAGTTTTTGTAACGGTAGACCAATTTACGCAGTGAACTTTCTTAGCTTCAATGGTGGATCCCCGGATGAAGTTTCATTGGAAGCGGTCGATTTGTTTGAGAGTTTTAACAGGGAGATGGGTGTATTGCATCGTATGACTTGGTATTGCATTAAGTGTAGATATTGCGAGAGTAGTTCGACCCGCTATATTGAGAAAATTAGCTTTCCAGGAAGATAACTTTCTTTGCATGTTATCAATAATAAATTGGTAATCCCTAGTGTTAGGATGATTTTGAAGAATTTGGAAGCCTAGGTATTTACCAAAGGTGTTGCTAATACTGATTTTGAAATTTTTAGCAACTTTTTTAGAGATTTTTGTAGGGCAATTTTTTGAAAAAATTATTTTTGATTTTTGCAGGTTGATATTTTTTCCTGACAAGGTGCAGAAGGTAGAAAGACTATTTTTAATGGTGTTGCATAATTTCTCATTCACCTAGCCATAAGAGTAAGGTCGTCCGCGAAGAATAAATGGGAAATACTAGGGTCATTTGGGCTAAGGTGTATGAGGTCCCAATTTTGGATATCTACTTGATGGGAGATCAAGCGTGAGAACATTTCCATGCAAAGGATAAAATATATATGGTGATAGGGGGCAGCCCTGCCTGATACCCCTATTTGGACTAAAAAAATTTATGGTTGAGTCATTAACGAGAATGGCTACATTACTAGTGCTTATACAATGCATGATTAGTTTCGATATAGATGGAGGAAATTGAAGAATCTGAACATACGATAGATGAAGGACCATTTTGGACGATCAAAGGCTTTCTCTAAATCAAGCTTAAGGATCATGTTATACTTTTTCCCTTTTACCTTTTTTAAAAAGGTTCATAATTTCTTGGACAATGATTGCATTGTCACTGGTTCTTCTTCCTTTAATCAAGCTGGATTGAAAAGGGTTGACGAGGTCGTTTAAGAAAGGCTTAATTCTGTTAGTAATAATTTTGGTAATGATTTTGTAGATCGTATTGCATAGACCAATAGGTCGAAAGTTTTTTGAATTGTTAGCATTGTCGATTTTTGGGATTAGGCAAATATAGATATTATTAATGTCAACAGGTAGTGTGTTGGTGCGAAAAACTTGAAGGCAGTAGTCTATGACTGGGGGACCAACTATTTTTTAATATTTTTGATTTAAAAAATGGGTGAATTCCATCTGGCTCAGGAGCCTTGAAGGGTTTGAAAGAGAAATCGGCATTAATAATTTCATAGGCCATTGGTGGTTTATCTAGTGTGAAGCCAATTTGTGTTTTGATGGGAGGTTGTGAATGCATTAAGGAAATATTGATAGATGTGGTCTAAGATATCCATTGGATCATTAATCCAATCACCCGTATCATTTTTGAAATGAGTGATCGTATTAATTCTTTTTTTGTTAGTAACCATGATGTGGAAATATTTAGTATTAGCGTCTCCTTCCTGAACCCAGGAGATTCTTGCTCTAAGTTTCTAATAGTCGTCCTTAATATTTAGGAAATTGTTATATTCAGATTATAAAGAATTTTCGAGGTTTTGAAGGAAGTCACTATGAGGGTAATGTTTAGAGTCTTGAATTCCCTCAAGTCTAGCCAAAATTCTTTTTTTCTTCCTAACAATATCTCCAAAAACTTGTTTTCCCAAGCTTTTACATTGTTTAGGAAAGAGTGTGTGGCTTCTTGGTAGTTTGGACCTTTTCATGAGTTAGTAACTAGATTGTTAAAGTCAGGGTGCCTACACCAAAAAGTTTCCAACCTAAATGGTTTTTGAAGAGCAGTGTTAGATTTAGGAATAATTTCAAGTAAAAGGGGATTGTGGTCAGAGTGTGTTTTTGGGAGATGGGATACAATAGCACTAGGGGAACAACTAATCCACTCACTATTAGCAAAGATTTTGTATAATCTTTCCGTGATTAGATATTCTTCTTTCTACAGTTGGTCCAAGTAAACTTGCACCCCTTATACCCTAGGTCCATAAGACCACATTTATTAATACAATTCCAGAGGTATTTAGCACGGTTTCTATTGATGGAATTGCCACCAAATTTCTCGTTGGATCTTAGGACATCACTAAAATCCCCCTACTAACTATGGACCATTAAAAGTATCATGCGTGTTAATGAGATTATTTCATAATTGATTCATACTGTTAGTCTTAGTACTAGCATAGATAGAAGTAAAAAGCCAAGATTTATGAGTGGGGATTACCTCAATGGTGGCACTGATTTCCTGATTTCAACGCACAAAGTTGTGAACATTGACTACGGTATGGTCCCATAAGATCACCATTCCACTCGATTGACCTTGAGCCGGAATTTCTATCATGTCAGAAAACCCAAAGGGGTTTAATAGCGGCATATGGTTGTCCATTCTTGTTTCCAAGAGAGTAACCATGCAGGGACGATGAGTGTTAACTATTTCCCTAAAGTTTAACCTAAAATTATCATTATTTCCACCCCGAATGTTCCATATAATAAAATTGATAGGCATATTCATGATGATGTTCCCGTTGTGTAGGTCCCCATTCTCCATCACCCTTGGTGCATGTATTGGGTTCCTTCTCTGGAAGGGAACCAAGATCATTGCATGTTGCCCTACTGTCGGATCCGCCGGTGGCCTTATATCCATTGTACACTTGAAGAGAGCCCTTGGACATTTGAGAATTCGCCTCTGCTCTTGCATCTCCATAAAGATGAACAGCTTTACCTCGTCGAGATTTGAATCCCCGAGTATTGATTATGGTATTTAGTTGATGGGTTCTACCGCTTCCTCCATCATGTCTGCTTGCGGAATGTTTGTTTGTGTGTTTGAGTGGGGTTGAGGCTGTGATGGGCTTGGGTGGTGGATGGTGTGCATCCTGGGCATTTGGAGGTTGTTCTTGGTTTGCATGTGCATCCCAAGATGTGAATATTGGGTTAATGTTGGTCATCACTTATGGAGTGAAGAATGGAAGGTCCATCGGTGGGTTTGCATGTTGGATTGGGAAAAAGTGGGGAGGGAGACTCCACTGTCCCATCATTGTCTGAGTTAAGTTGGGATTTATGTTTGGTGCTATTGGGTGAAGTATGTTGTTCACCCACACATGATTCATGAAGTTGTTCATTACCATTCAGATTCCTTCTGAGGTTAGATGGGCTAGGTAGTGAGAGTTTTGTATCACAATAATTGTCTCCCTTCCGTTCGACATTATGTTGAAGGATATGTCATATCCCATTAGACCCAACTCCACATACGATAGAGGTTGGTGGTTCTCCGGTAGTGGAGGTTGGATGAAAATTGTGGGGGTGTTCACTGATTGAGAGTAGGGTGGTGGTTGATTTTCCATGTTCAGAGGTCTTTGTTGGCGTATGATTTGGATGAGACGATAACACATTCTGATGGGAAAAAGAAGTCTTGGCATTTTCTACAGGAGGGTTGGTACTTATAGGGGAGATTGAGACTGTGTTGGATCCTTGTATTTGCATAGGATCTTTGCCAATGATTGTTTGGCTAGTTTGCATGTCGATTGAGGGGGATAGCGTACAGAATTTATTGAGTGAGGAGCGGATTTGGCTTGGTTTACGTGTTGTATGATATTGGCCATTTGGAGAAAGGAGGTATGATGGTGAGACATGTATGCTTTTTCACAATTTATAATTATTAGGATTGATAGATTGATTAGCGGTGGTGGCTTGATTAACAAAAGTTTTATAATTAATATTAGGAGTAATAATGGGATTTTGAGTTAGGTAGTCTGCCTTGGCCAACACGTGTCCAAGAGAGCTGTCAACATTGTGTGTGAAATTGGATTTTAGCTTATTTTTTGATTCATTTTCTGATGAATGGTTTGTGGTTTAGTCCAAAACTATGTCCTGTTCCTGCTCCATTAGAGCAGTAAAGTGATTTTTGTTTGAATGTTGTCTCTGTTACTGCATCGATTTGCGTTAGTCATGTGTTTTCCAGTAGCCTTCTCAGATGGAATATTCTGTTAAGGGCGAGATTTATAGTTAAAGATTTGGGAGCTAAGGAATTTACCTGTGTTGGCATCAAAAAATTTTACATTGATACCTTGAGCCTTTGATGATCCTGTGTCTCTGATAGTTGGAGTAATATTCTTTTTCTTGTTGTAGAATGTAACCGTCCTCCATTCTTCAGTAAAAACTAATTTTGCAGTAGAAGGGACAAAGTTTGGTTCCCATCTTTGTACTGAAAGGAAGTTTCCAAAGACAAACCATGGACCATTTTGTAATGCATTCAGGAAATTCTCCTCTTTGTTGAATTTAACTATATAATATTGTTCACCAAGGTCAATTAGAGGGAATGTTTCGGTTGGCTTCCAAAGTTCTGTTAGCTTTTGTTGAGGACTTGGTGGAAAATTTTTTTACCTAGTAATTTAATAATTACTGATAATCTCCACGAGAAATAAATACGTTGTTTATCTTCCCCACTTATGGAAACTTTAAATTCTCTTTCCTGATCATCATAAGCCTTTTCATTTTCTTCTTCATTTGTTTCAAGGGACATTGAGGATAAGTATGTGGGTGGCGGTATTATTGAGAAGTTCATTTCCTGTTTATTGGATTGTAATTTGTCTTAAATGAGACAAGTATAGGGTTGGTTTGGAGGGGTGAGTTAATGTCTGGTGGTTTTGGAGGTATTCCTCCTAGGCCATTTTGCAGATCCATTGGAATTTCTGAAATGTTTAGATTGATAGTTGGTTGAGTTGTTGTGGAAAGGATGGAAAGGAGAAATCTCTCTCTAGATTTTAGAGAGAAGAGAGAACTTTTCAAGATGCAATGTCTTTGAATATAATTCCGTACTTTCTCAATTATATGAAAGGCAAGAAATATAGAAATAATTGATTGAAATCAAAAGAAAGTGATTGTATTCCAATAAGAATCAGAATGTGTCCTTACAAGTGAAATTATCTTCCCTTATATAGGGATTTACAAATATAATATTTCCTTTCTTTTATGTCTGAATCATTATGAGCATTAATGTCATTAATGAATCGTTATAATTGACAATCATAATTGTTCATGAAGATTCTGTAACGGTTCTGATTCTTCTTCCTCATTAATTGGAGGTTCGTGAATCTTCCCTTTTTATTGTCTTGATTCATTTTGTCCGTATCTCTTCATTGAACAATTTTGGCTTGAGCAACTGCGTCCTTTCATCTCGTGAGTGATTTGTTCGTACCTCTTGTAACTCGTGCATCTTTTAATTGTAACACTCCAGTTGTCATCTTCTTAGTAATCCACGTAGTATGTGTTGTCAGCCACATATAATTCCACTTGTATTATTTATTTTCTACCAATTCTCAAAGAGAAGAAATATTTCTCTCATTTAAGTATGTGTAAGGCAGACATTACTACAATTTCTGGTAGTAGTAATCTAACTGAAGGCTCTGGAAGAACGACTATAACTTTGCCTAAGGAAAAAATACTTATCATAGAGAATGAAATGTTCTCCTCCAAGTCCAATAGGAACTTGTTGAGTTTTAAAGATATCCGTCGAAATGGATATCATATTGAGACAATAGATGAGAATAACCTTGAATATCTCATCAATACCAATAATGTCTCTGGCCAGAAAAGGGTTATTGAGAAATTTTCATCTTTATCTTGTGGCATGTATTGAACAAGAATTAGTGTAATTGAGGTACATTCTATTGTAAACCAAAATGTTAGCGATTCCAATACTTTTGTACTTTGACATGATCGATTGGGACATCCTGGATCAATTATGATGAGAAGAATTATAGAAAACTCAAATGGGCATCATTTAAAGAATTTAAAGATTCTTTTAAATAATGAATTTTCTTGCACTTCTTTGTTATCAAAGCAAGTTAATTATTAGACCATCACCAACAGAGATTGGGATTGAGTCTCCTGCATTTTTTGGAAAGTATACAAGGGGACATGTGTGGACCTATTCACCCACCTAGTGGGTCGTTTAGATATTTTATGGTCTTAATAGATGTATCTTCTAGATGGTCATGTGTGACTATTGACATCTCGCAGCCTCGCGTTTGTAAAATTAATGGCACAAATAATTCGATTACGGGCACAATTTCTCGATAATCCAATTAAGTTTGCTAGGCTTGATAATGCTGCTGAGTTTTCATCCCAAGCATTTAATGGTTATTGCTTATCAATTGGGATAAAAGTGGAACATCCTTTAGCTCATGTTCACACTCAAAATGGCCTTGAAGAGTCTTTAATTAAATGTCTGCAATTGATAGGAAGACTGTTACTCATGAAAACGAGGCTGCCCACTTCTGTTTGGGGTCACGCCATTTTGCGTGCAACAATGCTAGTTCGTCTCAGACCGATAAATTATCATAAATATTTCACGTTGCAATTAGTTTTGGGCCATGAACATAATATATCCCATTTAAAAAATTTTGGATGCGTAGTATATGTGCCTGTAGCACCGCCATATTGCACCAAAATGGGTCCACAAAGAAGGTTAGGAATATATGTTGGGTTTGAATCGCCCTCCATTATTAGTTACCTCGAAACATTAATGCGAGATTTGTTCACTGCTCGATTTGCAAATTGTCGATTCGACGAGACACTTTCCCTAAAACTAGGGGGAGAAATTGGTGAAACCAAACAGAAAATTTTGTAGAAAAATCCATCATTATCTCATCTTGATCCACGCACCTCTATTTGTGAAAAAGAGGTGCAAAAGATTATATATTTGCAGAAAATAGCAAATCAAATACCAGATGCATTTACGGATCTGAAAAGGATAACAAAATTACATATCCCTAAAGAGAATATTCCAATCCGTATTGATGTCCATGTTGGGCAATCTTCTAGTGTCATAGCTAATGAGTCAAAAGCATGTCTAAAACATGGCAGGCCATTGGGTTCTAAGGATAGAAATCCTAGAAAAAGGAAAACAAATGATCAAGATGACACTACTGAATCGATGAGCCTGAAACTCAAGAAAATAAGGAACTATCAATAAATCCAATCGATATTGAGACATATTTGAATCGATTGAATATAATGGTGGGTTATGTCTTTGCATATAATGTTGCATCTAGCATTATGCAAGATGTGAGGATCTTGAACCTCAGTCTGTTGGAGAATGTCGACAAAGACGTGATTGACCAAAATGGCAAGAAGCAATCCAATCAGAGATGAATTCACTTGTGAAACGTGAAGTTTTTGTTCCTGTAGTCCAAACACCTAATGGTGTTAAGCCTGTTGGCTATAAATGGGTTTGTACATAAGAGAAATGAGAAAAATGAGGTACAAAGATATAAGGCACGCCTTGTTGCACAAGGATTTTCACAAAGGTCTGGTGTCGATTATGAAGAGACATATTCACCCATTATGGATGCTATAACATTACGTTATCTCATTAGTTTTGTCGTCCATGAAAATCTTGATATGCATTTAATGGATGTGGTTACAACCTACCTTTATAGCTCACTTGATAATGAGATATACATAAAAATTCCCGAGGGATTAAAATGCCTAACGCACATAATTTAAAGTCACGGGAAATATTTTCAACCAAATTGCAAAGATCTTTGTATGGTCTAAAGCAATCAGGACGAACGTGGTATAATCGTCTTAGTGAGTATTTATTAAAAGAAGGTTATATAAGTGATGTCATTTGTCCATATGCTTTTATAAAGAAAATAACATCAAAATTTGTTGTACTTGATGTATATGTCGATGACATAAACCTTATTGGAACTCCTACTTGATTACTTAAAGAAAGAATTCGAGATGAAAGATCTCGGAAAGACAAAATTATGTCTCGATTTGCAAATGGAACATATGACAAACGAAATTTCTGTTCATCAATTTGCCTGCACAGAAAAGGTATTGAAACGGTTTTACATGGATGAAGCACATCCATTAAATACTCTGATGGTTGTCCGATCACTTGATGTGAATAAGAATCCAGTCTGACCTCAAGAAAAGAATGAATAGCTACTTGGTCCTGAGGTACCATATCTTAGTGCAATTAGTGCATTAATGTATCTTGCTAATACAACAAGGCCTAACATAACTTTTTCAGTTAATGTCTTAGAAAGATATAGCTTTTCTCCTACAAGGAGACATTGGAATGGATTCAAGTACATATTGCGGTATCTAAAGGGGACTACTGATATGGGCTTAATTTATGGCAATAATTGCAGTCCCGATCTTGTTGGTTATGCCGATGCTGGGTATTTATCTGACTCACACAAGAATCGATCTCAAACAGGCTATGTGTTTATATGTGGAGGCACTGCCATATCTTGGCGATCGACTAAGCAATCAACCGTGACTACTTCTTCTAATCATGTTGAGATAATTGCTATTCATGAAGCAAGTCGAGAATGTGTGTGGTTGAGGTCTATACTACATCTTATTCGAGATAAATGTGGTTTCAAGTGTGACAAACTGCCCACGATTTTTTATGAAGATAATGCAACATGCATAACCCAATTGAAGGGAGGATTCATAAAAGGAGATAGGACAAAACACATTTCACCAAAGTTATTTTTCACACATGATCTTCAAAAGAATGGTGATATCAATGTGCAACAGATTCGTTCAAGTGATAATAGGGTTGATTTGTTCACAAAATCTCTACCGACGTCAACCTTCAAGAAGCCAGTGTATAACATCGGGATGCAAAGGCTCAAGGATGTGAATTGATGCTCTCATTAGGGGGAGTTAATGCGCGTTGCTCTCTTTTTCCTTTACAAGGTTTTGTCTCATTGGGTTTTCCTTGCAAGATTTTTAACGAGGCAACCAAAAGGCGTATTATTAAACATGTGTACTCTTTTTCTTTTACTAGAATTTTTTTCTCACTGAATTTTATTTTAGTTAAGGTTTTAACGAGGCACATTACTTATTGAGTAGATATTCAAGGGAGAGTGCTATGAATAGAATTGTAATTAGAGTGAATATCTATCTTTTAGAGAGTTTGTTACTTTGTGACTAAGTCATTTTCCCCCTACAAATAGAGGGGTCTTACCTCATTGTAAATCATCCCAAAATTCAATAAGAATTTCTTCTCTCTCTTTCTCTGCTATTCGGATGAAAGGAATACTATCCTAATGAAAGCATGATTCTTTCCTTATCAATGCTTGAGATGCCTAATTGTGCTAATTTCCCTAGTTGACAATGTGACATTTATGCCTAGCGACAGCTCGGATCTTATATTCTTTAGATGCCCAGCTTATCTGCCAGTTATCTAGCTGTAAAAGGAAAAGATTAGTTAACAACTCTGAAAGCTACTTCTTTTATTGTTTCATTTCAGTGTCCTCATTTTTCTCAATAAACTTTCTTACAAAGCTTCACGGTTAGAGAATTTATTTGATTGCCCGTCTATTACTTCTTCCAGTTCATTTTGTGGTTACTAAAGATAATCAATTCAAAATACTTATCATTTTAGTAAATTAAAATATAGTAATTAATTACAGTATTATTTTTTCCATTTTGTTCTTAATATTAATTGTTCTTGAAAGTAAAACAAACCTAAACCTGAAGAGTTAATAAGGATTTAGTAATCAAAAAGCCCTTCTTATTAATGGTTTCTTAAGATACGTGCAAAAGATAAACAATAACAACACTCTCAATATAATCCCACATAATGAAGTTTGTGAGTTATTTTGTACGCAAACCTTACTCCTACCTTATAAAAATAAAGATATTGTTTCTAATGCACCCTTAGAGAAACATAATATTTAAAATAGATTGAAAGGGGAGTAATATACATAGTATTTTGAGGTTTTTGGAGATCACAAATTTACTATTTCGAGCCTCCAGGAAGGCATTCTTTTCTACTCCTTACGTCCCATATTATCAGTCGTGGTTATAAAAAATAGTTGTCTCAAATTATTTGTCACTTTAGAAGTTTAAGAAAAAATTGATTTTTTTTTTTTTTATCCTTTGTAATAATTATTCTTAAAGACTACAAACATCTTAATTATGGATAACTTTGTTCAAATAGCAATGAAGAAAGATAAAATAATTATAATCTCATTCTAATTAACTTTTTTTAAAGAACGTGTACAAAAGAATCATAATAGATAATATAAGACGGAAGGAGTAGTAATTACCATGTGTTGAGCAAGCTGGAATTTGAAGTATTATCACATGGAAAGTCAATATAATCAAATATTGTTGACAAATTAGAACCCAAGAAATTACGATACGTTTTGCCTTGCATCTTGGGATTTGCTAAATTTTAAAACATATTCCTTGAAAATGACAAATTAGATGTTACTCTACGTGCTTTTGAAGTTTGAAAAACGAGAAAGGATTTAAATTACCTGCATAGTTTACTAAATGATTTACAAAGTGTTCTCTTTTCACTTATTCGCTCAAAAAAGCACACGATGTTTATTCTATTAACAAAATTAGCCCCGCAGCTAACGACAGAATTAGTGGACCTTCTATTTAATAACATGACAATTTTTACTGGAACACGTGACAATTTCGATCTGAAACAAAAGATGGATCTGATTTTGACCCATTTACCTGATCCAACTCAAGCTTTTCTTACTTGGGAATAAAATTACTTCAAGCAGATTAGAAATAAAAATAGACCAAATCCGCCACAACTAAAATCAATCAAGAAAACCCATGATAAGGAAATTCACCAACCAAAACAAAGCTTATAATCTGGACAAATCTCATCAGAACCCAAACACCAATAAACTAAAAATACCAAAAAATAATTCAAGGAACTGATCTTTAATTGGCCCCTAGATCCAAAAGGGGTCTTCTTCAAAATTTATATATTGCACCAGCAAAGCAAGAAAAGTCCAATCCTTTTTACATTATACGAAAAAATGGCTCAAAAGAACTTAGTTCTAGCCACTAAATCGGAAAGGACCTTATTCATAATTATAAAATACGTTAAAACCCTAATTGAAAGAAGAAGAAAAATAAAATAAAATTGAACACCCCTTTATTCGGCTGCAAATAATTTTTCTCCACAATCAAAATTCTTATTTTGTTTAATATTGTGTTTGAGGAGATAATTGAAGATAACTTATCTGTAAAAGTAATTCAGCTAGCTTCTGAACACCTTTCAAAGTTTTCTCGCAAATTTTCAGGGAAAATTAAGAGGAAAAATGCATTGAGACTAATATTTTCTTGGTTTTTCCACCGGAAATATATGTTTTTGCAGAAATGGAAAAACCACTACCATTACCTCTATAAGTTATTTAAGTCTGCAAAAATTAAAAAAAAAATTAAAATTTAGAATACAAAAATAGAGAGTGAAAAAGAATGTCTTGTGCCTTTACGTAAACGCCAAAACAATTTTCAACGGTTAACTATTTTATGCTATTTAAAATGAAGGTAAAAAAAAAGGGAAAATCTCACTTTATACCCATTAAGCCTAAACTATTTATTCTTTAATATCGAAGCTCAAACTATTTACTTTTCCTATTTATGCAGTTCAAACTATTTACCCTGACCACTCATTAGCTATTTGCCTTCTCATTTGAAGTACAGAATGTTAAAAACATTCAGCTTCATTTTTGCAAGCTTACCTGGTAGTGGACTTGAATGGATCTACTTCTTCTCAGCCAGATCAATCTTAATTAAGAGGGTTAACCCAAGCTATTACTCTACCTCCTTTTCTTATGATTTTTGTGTGTGTATGAAGACTTACCATTGTTGAGCTTGAAGATCCTAAATTTGAATTATTTTTTTTTTAAAGATTTATTGTTTGATTCGATGTGGGTGCTATAAAAAATGCTTATTAACCTTCGAGTAAGCTTCCCAAATCTGAATTTTTATGTGTGTTTTAATAGCCACCATTGTTGGCTTGAAGCTCAGTTTTTATTTTTGAAGATTTCTTGTTTGATTCAAAGTGGGTGTTATTAAATATTCCTTATAGTACCTTCTGGAAGTTCATACTGAAATTTGATCACATTTGAAGTTGATTTGAGGTGATTGAGATCGAATCTTTCAGCTGAAAATCAAAGAAGAACACAGTTATCTAATGGTATACTGCTACGGTATATAATATGTTGTAGGAGTATATAGCTATATGGCAACAATATATTATCGCTGCAACAGTATATGGTAATAATCGAAGAAGAACACAGTAACTTAATAGTATACTATTACCGTATACAATATACTGTAGGAGTATATAGCTATAATGCAATTGTATACTATTATATTATATAACATGTTGTAACGGATATTGTAATAATGTGCAATATATTGAAACAATATACTGTAATAGTATACAATATACTATAATAGTATACCATTTTAATGTAATAGTGTAATGTTGAATGAAGAACATAAAATATGTTGTGATATTATACAATATACTATAATAGTATACTTCACCTGCTATTTGTTAAATCACCTGGGTATTATTGTGGAAAGCTAACATCGTAGTGACAGTCTGAATTTGTTGTTGATAATTAAAAAAATAAAAATTGCCAACCAATAAAGAAGCTTTGAAGCTTTGACTTGAGAATTAAAAGCTTAATATAGTTATTTGGATTTTGAATTTGGATGAGTATTATTATTTTTTTGGTTAAACTGAAAACTTTTATTTAACCAAGTGTAAATATGTACATCTACCCGCTCATTGGACTCTAGAGACGGGTCTTACAAAAATAACCTATCTTTTTATCACTTAAGTTCCATATCTGGAACTTAACTCTATACTAACATGGATAACTATTTATCCTATCTAAAACAACTCTCCATTTACGGTAGCTATCTCCTTTAATATGCAAATGCAATACCATTTCTCTAACTTTATCCCTACTGTATTTTCTTGTCGGTTGAAATCTTCGTATGTTCTTTTCCATCCATGTATGATATACTCTTGCTGCAAAGGTATTTCCCAAAATCTTCCACTTTGTATTCATGCTCTTTGTTTTTGTAGCCATCTATTCAATTTCTTCATGTCACCTGCCTACTTGTCTATCAATTCCAAATAGACTTAAAAGCTACTTCCATATGAACTTTAAGTTAGGGGTAGACATTTGGTACTTCGGTTCGGTATTTAAAATTTTCGATTCGGTATTCGGTTTATCAATTGTGTATACCAAATACCATACCAAAATATTTCGGTACGGTTCAATATTTCTTATTTTGGTTCGGTACGGTTTCGGTTTAAACCAAATCTATGTTACGAGGCTTCTGCTTATTCAAATCTGTAGCTCTTCGACTTGTGAAACCAATACAATCTGTATTAAACTGAAAATGATCAGTCAATCTGTTTGTTAAATGTTCTTTATCGAAATAATGTTAGCTAAGTATTCAAATTGAAATAGAAGTAACTATCTTACTTTCTAATTTAAAGTTTGCAAAATAAGTCATCGAAAAGAAAATCTTTTCTA
Organism: Nicotiana paniculata; assembly: GCA_005239505.1. Lineage (NCBI taxonomy): Eukaryota > Viridiplantae > Streptophyta > Magnoliopsida > Solanales > Solanaceae > Nicotiana > Nicotiana paniculata. The sequence continues at coordinate 39,641 of ML358249.1, read as the reverse complement.
TTGATTCTAAATACTTTTCTACTCATAGTTTAAGATATCAATTTCACTTTCTTTGTTATATTAGTAGTAATACGAGAAATATTAAATTAATAGGTGTCTTGGACTTTTGGGGTGTGGGTTTAAGGTTATTGGACTAAAAAATTAAAAAGAAGAAGTTGTGCTCGGACTATACTACCGAAATACCAAAATTCCAATACCGTATACCGAACTGAATTACCAAAATACCGAAATTACCGTACCGAAATACCTAAAAAACTGAAATACCGAATTAATTCGATTCGGTTCAGAATTCAATTTTTCGAATTTTATGCCCACCCCTACTTCAAGTATGAGCATTCAAAGAACAAGTGACTATGAGTTTCCTCTTCATCATTCATACAAAGAACACATTCTGTAGGCACTGTTACCCCCCATCTGATCAGTCTATCCACAGTTGATAATCTCTGATGCATTGCCATCCACAAAATGAATTGATGCCTAGGGGCCATACCCTATGTCAAGTACAATGCCTTCCAAGTAACTTTTGGATATCGTGGTATGAAGGAATTATAAGCTTCGCTGAAGGTATACTTCCCCTGTACAGCATATAGCTCCAGTTCTTGCAATCCAGCAGTTAGCCATTTTCTGGCTTCAAAGATTTTTCCTTACCACCCAGCTAGCCATTTTAGGAGTCTCCATGTTCTTTAACTCCTTCTTTATATAGTGATTATGTATCCATAGAACCCAAAGCTTGTCTTTCTTTTGTGCAATTGCCCATAACAGTTTACCCATTGCTGCTCTATTCCACATAGAGAAGTTTATAATGTTCAGACCTTCTGCTGCTCTTGGCTTACAAATTGTATCCCATGCTATAGGATCTTTCTTTCCTTAAATGCTTCCATGCCATATAAAGTTCCTACATATCCCAGTAACCATATTTGTTTTTGGATTCAGGAAAACTTGTGCCCAATAGGTTTGCATTTCAAATAATACACTTTTGATTAGCCGAACTCTCCCCGCATATGATAAAAATATGGCAGTCCAGCATCTGACCCTTCTTGCAATTCTATCAACCAATGGCATATATTGACTAATGGTGAGTTTCTTTTAGGACAAAGGTACACCTAAGTATTTGAATGGTATTTCTCCAGTGGTGAACTGCAACTTCTCCAATATTTCTTGCTTATATTGAGTAGATATGCCTGCCACATACAATGAGATCTTCTCCATATTATCCTGTAGAGAATTTTTCAAATTGTTTCATCATAAGTTCAATAGACACCTTATCAGCTCTACAACACATTAATAAGTCATCAGCAAAACAACTATGAACCACTCCCAATTTTGCACGCTTAGGATGGTAATTAAAATCTGGATTTGATCTCAGTTGCTTCAAAGATTTGTTCGAGTACTCCATCACCAAAACAAAAAGATAAGGTGACATTGGGTCGCCTTGTCTCAATCCTTTTCTCGCTTGAAACTTAGTTGTTAATCCTCCATTGATCAGTAGGTAATAAGAGACTTTTCTTACACACTCCATGATGAGTTTGACCATTTTACATGGGATACCAAGTTCTAGCATAAGATCCTTTAAGAAATTCCAGTCAACTGAGTCGTATGCCTTTCTAATATCCACCTTAATTGTACATCTTGGTGAAACTTTTTCTGATTGTAACCTTTGATCAGTTCATGGGCTAGTATTACATTATTCAGGATGTTTCTTCCTTCTACGAATGATGACTGTGAAGACCCCACTAGATAATCCATTACCAACTTCAGCCTAGTAGTAAGCAGCTTAGCAATAATTTTGTACATTGTAGAGCAGTATGCAATAGGTCTGAATTCCTTTACATAGTTTGGATTTTCCACCTTAGGTATGAGTGTGACAGTGGTGCAGTTGATCTCTCTAAGTAGCTTCCCTGTTTCAAAAAACTGCATTATTGCCTGTATGACATCTTCACCAATTACTTGCCAGTTTTCTTTGAAAATTCAGCTTGATATCCATCTATTCCTGGAGATTTATCACTTGGAAATTCTTGCACCACCTTGGTAATCTCCTACTTTGTTACAGGCACTAGCATTTGTTGTTGTTGTGCCATTGATAAACATGGGCCATCTCTGACTATGTTAGCATCAATTCCAGGCATCACTGGGGCAGCCTCTCTCAATAACTTCTTGAAAAACTGTATAAACTCCTGCTGGATCTGCATGGGATCAGTCAATCTATCATCACTGGGGCAGCCTCTCCCAATAACTTCTTGAAAAACTGTATAAACTCCTGCTGGATATGTATGGGATCAGTCAATCTATCATTTTGTTCTGTACAAATAGATGTGACTCTATTCCTTGCATGTCTAGCCTTCAATTGTGCATGAAAATATTTAGTATTAGAGTCTCCATGTTTGATCCATATAACCATTGACTTCTGTCTTAAAACCTTTTCATGTACTGCATCCCATTTCTCAATTAGTATCAGAAACTTCTTTTCTTGCTCTATCAGTTGTGGATTCAAATGATCATCATTAAGTTTCTGTTTTATGACTTTTGGGTCCTCTTTCATTTGTTTGAGTTTCACCTCTACTGATGAATATTGTCTCTGTATTCCCCTAGTATGAATCTCCAGTAGTTTCAGTTTTCTACAAATGGCATACATATTGTGCCCTTGTATGTCTTGCCCCCTATATGTTCCACTGAGGCCTTATACCCTTCCTGTTGGAACAGTATTGTCAGTAATCTGTAAGGTTTCCTCACCATCATTCTGTGTATTTATGTGTTCAATAAGATATGTGTGTGGTCAGAGCATCCATGCACTAGATAAATTGCTTCAATACCTGCATACAACCAAAACCATTATGCATTACCAAACGCCTAGTCTATATGACTGTTTATCCTATCTTCAGCCCCTCTCTTATTACTCCATGAAAACTGCATTCTTTTTTTATTTATCAGTCTTACTCCAATGTCAGAAATGCATTGCTAGAAATCAACCACTTCATTTTGGTGTACAGATGCCCCATTAATTCTATCCTCTACTAATAAGACACTATTAAAATCCCCTATAATCAACCAAGGACCTTTAGTTGCTGCATTGATATTCCTTAATTGATCCCATAGAGTTTTTTATCAGCTATAGTATGTAGGCCATACACAATAGTAAATAAATTTGAAATTCAGAGTTTCTATCTTGTATATGGCAATGAATCAGTTGTGATGATAGCTTCAACACAACTAGAGTTACTGCTGAACCTTTCCAGCACAACCAAATTCTACCATTAGGAGCCTCAGAATAGTTATCAATAACTTCTCAGTCTCTACCTATCTTCTTATGTATACTCCTTGCTCTCCTTTGTTTCACTCTAGTATCCAAACATCCTACCAAATTAATTTCATTCGTAACAAGGAAGTCTTTAAACTCCCTCCGTTTAAAGGACTTGTTCTCCGTTTAAAGGACTTGTTTAGTCCTCTAATATTCCATGTACTGAAGATCATATTGGTGGGATGGTAGTTGGAGTAGGCCCTTTGGTAATTCCTGTACCTGGTTATGCCCATTGCCTCCATCCCTATCAGGGGGCTCACTTTCCTGGATTCTCAGTGTTGCATATTTATTTCTTCTTGTCAGCTACTCATAATCCATTGTTGGTTGGACTTTTTTACTTGATTTACCATGGTAAAACATAGCATGTTTGCCTCTTCCTCCTCCTCCAATCTGTACTTGAATCTCCTGTATTTCCTCTTGTGGATTCTCCTTCTCATTTATTTCCTTCTCAGCAACAGTCGTTTCATTCTCTTCGTTTGCATCTACCTTAGTTTTCCTCACCCATTTCTGCCTTTTATCCTTCTTTATCTGCATTTGCCTCCCTTTCTGTTTTTCCAGTTTACATTCCCCATTAGGATGCCCAAATTGGTTGCACTCTTGACAGAATTTTGGTTTCCATTCATACTCCACTATTTTCACCCTAATTTTACCATCAGGATGCTTTATATTCAAATCATCTGGTACTGGCTGTGTTATATCAACTTCTATCAACACACGAGCATATGATATTCTTTCACACTGTGCCGTTAGTCTGTCAGTGCATATAGGTTTTCCCAAACAACTCGTAATTCTTCCTAGATTTTCCTCTGCCCAGCATTGAATAGGTAAGCCTGGAAAGGTGACCCACAATGGCATCACACACATAGGCTCTTTATCAAGCTCGAAATCTGGCTCCCAATTCTTCAATACCATTGGTCTATTGTTGAAAGTTTATGGTAATTTTTCCATAATCTGAATTTTGTCCTCAATTGACTCAAATCGAAGTATGAAATATCCATCATCATGTAATAATACTGTAGGAGTAGTAACTGAATTTCACACCCCATAAGCAAATTTCAGCATTTCCTTGAAGGTAGGGTTTCCTCCTATAACGTACTCTATGAGTGTCGATTCCCATTTTTGTCATTGCAACTCTATTTCTTTCTGATTCAACTTCACAACCTTAACTCCCTCACCTCAGGCGGATAAAAGTTGAGTTGTAACCCTTGTTGTACTGTTCTATTGCCTTTGACCACATCTGCAATAGTTCTCTTCTCTTCTCCAGATCCAGTAGAATAAGTCAATTTCCTTGCTGCTGTAGCCACAGTGTTCTCCGTCAATTTTGTAGTTTCAGCTTCCTTCGGCGGTGGGGCTTGCATGATTGTTGGTGCACTCCCCATTAAACCGAAGCTAGCTGCTGTATAATTCCTGATTTAGGTGTAACCATTCGATTCGAAGTTTCCTTATTACTTTCCTTCGTCTGTATTTGCTGCGAATTAGGTTTCCGATTAGTTTTCCGGCGAGTCATCGTTGTCAGGACACATTAACTATTCCTTGCCAAACATGCGCCTTGGATGAGTTATTTTTAAAGCTTGTTAAAAATGCTTGTAAGGATGAATATTGAAGTTTAAGTTCATTTAAAATTATTTTGAAGTGGGTTTGGTGGTTCCACAAAAGTTAAAAATTTAATAACCTTGATCAAAGAGATAATTGTAGAGCTTCTCAACAATTAGGTTGCAATTCTGAAGAGTCATTGGCCACGCAAAGATTGATTCCTCTTTTTGATAGTAATGCCGAACATCCTTTTTACAAAGAAGTGTAAGTTAAGTGGAATTGGGGATGGGTAGGGTCTAGTAAATAGTTTGGAATAGGTAGAAGCTGGTAAATATTTACGACTGTGTGGGTAATTGTGAATTTATCCCAAAAAAAACTTAGGCTGGATCAGGTAAATGGGTTGAAATAAGACCCATCTTCTGTTTCAGATCGAGATTGCCACGTGACTCAGTGAAAAATCGCCATGTCATTAAATAAATAGCTCACAAGTTCTGTCGTTTTTGTTAATTAAATTAACGTTGTTTACTTTTTAGGAGGAATAGGTGGACGGAAGGCATATGTAAACCATTTAATAAATGATAGGTGTAGTTTAGGCCTTTTTTTCGTCGGGAAAATAACATTGTATAATTGTTCTTAAAACAATAGCCGAAAATATATACTCCCTCTGTTTCAATTTATGTGAACATGTTTGACTGGGCACGGGGTTTAAGAAAAAATGAAGACTTTTGGAATTTGTGGTTCTAAACAGGTCAAAAGAGGCCCAGGGTATTTGTGTAATTATAAAAGCTTCTTATTAAGGGTAGAATTGTAAGTTTAATTAAAATTGTTTCCAAATTCTAAAGATAGTTGTTGAGGAAGCATCTGATTTCTAACTACGAGTCCGTTTTCAAGCTAACTGAATGCCTATCTGCTGTTAGTTCTGTTCCACTATCTGCTCTTACTGCTCTCGTTGCCGGTGTGACAGTCTGAGTAGACGGTGCTCTCTTTCCTCTTGTTGTTGCTGCTTCCACGGCTAAGAAGGCTTTATTGAAAGCTTTAAAAGAGTGGGAGAAAGGGGACGCATGAGCGTTGGATAATGGAAAGAAGGTAGAATTGCTCGGGACCTAGTGATCGATTCTTTTTCTTTTATATAGGTAGGGTTCTTTAGAAAGAGGTCATTCTTTTTGGAACGGACCAAAAAGAAAATAGTTTACATAAACTGGAGCGGAGGGAGTAGTTTTTAGTATAGGCAAATACCTTAACACCCCCCTAAACTTGACACGGATTATTGCTTACAACCTTAAACTATTTGTGGTCTTAATTAACCCCCTCAATTGGCCTTTTGATACTCATTACCCTGGACGCTGATGTGGGAAAGAGTGTGGGCACACTCGCCTGCCACGTGGATTTTTCTATATATGTGGCATTTTTTTTAAAAATAAAATATATTTTTACCTTTTTAAGTATGTTACTTTTTTGTATAATTTTTTTCAAATACATTTTACAATAAAACTTGTATAGAACTACATTATTTAGGCTAAATATTTTTATTTGGCTAAAAATAATAAAGTTTTAGTTAATCTTTTTTTGAATTTGACCTGAAAATAAAGATTTATATAATTGAAATAAATAGTCAAGTCATCTAAAAAGTTATAAAAAAAATACACATGACTTTTCGTTTCTTCTGACACCAGGCATTTCGAATTGGATTATGAAAATTCCGGTTCAATTTTTCAGTTATGAAGTATCAAACCAAATAATCTCAGTTTGGTTTGTTTTCTTAGAGATTTCAAATTAATTGGTTTAGTTATTTTGAAATTTCTGTTTAAACCTATGGACATCTTCTGATAAGAAATAATGAACTTCTAAATAAAATATTTATGTCAAATTGCCTAATTACCTCATTCCCGTTATATTCATCTGAAAATTTGATAATTGTTAGTACAAATATAAATCCTTGATATGACAAAAGGATTACAAGAAGAAAAAATAATAACAAAAAAGTATGAGATAACTATCATGAGTATATGTTATAAATAGTCAATTGAAATAAATAGTCAAGGCATCTAAAAAGTTATAAAAAATGATACACACGACTATTTATTTCAATTGTATAAATCTTTATTTTCATATCAAATTCAAAAAAATATTAACTAAAATTTTATTATTTTTAGCCAAATAAAAAAATTTAGCCTAAATAATATAGTTATATTCAAGTTTTATTATAAATATTCGAAAAAAATTATCCAAAAAATAACATACTTAAGAAGGTAAAAATATATTTTATTTAAAAAAAATACCACATATACAGAAAAATCCACGTGGCAGACGAGTGCACCCACACTCTTTGTCACATTAGTATTCAAGGGGTTAATGACTCTCAAAAGGCCAAGTTGCGTAGGGTAATTAAGACTACAAATAGTTGTAAGTAATAATCCGTGTCAAGTTTTAGGGAAGTGTTAAGGTATTTTGCCTTTAGTATACATATACAAATCTGTATTTAATATTTAAAAAATATATAAATTTTATAGTTTTTGTAGCCATAGAATATGAATAATTCCGGGCAGGATCGTAAGGTTAGTGAATTATAACTCGAGTCATAATATTACGTGTTTGAAGCTCTTTTTGTTTGCGTGATAGAAAAATTACTCACTTTATAGCCCACGGGTTTTATGCCAGCACGTAATATACATTTTATTAGTGTGCTTTTGCCAGTGGGGTTTTCTTCAAAATGAGCAAAAAAGAAGTAAAAAAGTAAAAAGATCTCCAAACTGGCCAAGCCTCTTTTTCTTTTAATGTACGCATCTTTCCATTTTCTCTATTTATTTTTTTAAAAAAAGAAGAAGATATCGTTATCGTCATGGTGACGTTACATAGGCCAGGAGACGCCGTTTAGATCTGAAACTTCTGTTTACCACAATTGTCGCCACCGACACCTATAACATTTACATAGTAACAATTACTTCCTCCGTTTCGGTTCGTGCGACGTGAATCTATTTTTTTTGTCCGTTTCAAAATAATTTAGTTTAAATTTATAATTTTATTTTTAATGAAATCTTTTTATAACCAAATAAATATTTTATATTTTTTTTTGATTTATTTAGGATCAAAAATTTTAAATGCTCGTTTGGACATAAAATTTGATGGAAGATTTTTTCAAATTTTTTTTACTTTTTTCGAAATTAGAGTTTATTCGTAAAATTTTTAATTTTTACTTGAAGATTCATTTTGAAAATTTTCAAAAATTCGAAAAACTGTAAAAAAATATTTTTTAAAATTTTCACTCAAATCACTCACAAAACTTCAAAAACAATCTAAACTGAAGTTTATATTCAAACATAACTTTAAATTTCAAATACCATTTTCATTTGAAAAAAAATTTCACCATTTTTTTAAATTTTACAATTCTTATGTCCAAACGCCTTCTAAAAATCTTTATTATTTTTTAAATTTGTGTCCGGTCAAACAGATTCACGTAAATAGAAACCGGAGAAAATAATTATCAAAAAATAAAACGAGACAAATATAGAATAGAGCGGTGCGGTTGGTACTGACTACTAAGTACATTGACTATTGAGTAGTAGCTCAGATTTCTGGTTAACTGTTAGAACGTCATTATATTTGGTAATTTATTGTTTTGGTCAGTTGCTGGTGCTGCTTCATTACTCAAAGGCTCTTTAGTATATCTAGAGAGAGAGAAGACAGAGAAAGAAATCTAGATTTGTCTGAACGGTTTCAGTACCAATGGCTTCGAAGCTGTTAATGATAACTGTGTTCGTGTTGAATCTAATTGCTTTTGGTTTGGCCATTGCTGCCGAGCGGAGAAGAAGCACTGTAAGCACTTCATTATGTTGTTAATTTTTGGTACCTTTTTTTTGTTAATTTAGATGCATAACTCTGTTTCGAACTCCTACTTTTAACTCTCAATTCCATGAGAAATTTGAACAATTACTAGCTCTAACTGCCTTTTCTTCTATTGGGGATCTGTTCGAAACGTAAATCTCTTGCTACAGTTTTGAAGCTTTAGGATGTCGTTTTCCTGTCCAATGTTTGGATCTTTGAATATACTATCTGTATAAAGTAAATTTTGGATTAATCATCGGGCGGTTATAACTAGTATTTGGTTGCAGTACAAGTGATGTGCAATTTTTTTTTATGATTTTCAACTATGGGAAAAATGCCTTCTTCTCCGGAGCATTTACCTTATAGTTTGTTTCTTTAGAGGCACTAGGTGCTAGAGATATGGATCCAGGATTTGAAATGTATGGGGTTCAAATTTTTGCTTTTACCACAATTCATTTGATTTACTGGTTCGAAGTCAATTATGTCTTATTTAGTAAACTTCTTAACACACATACTGGGCCGTTAATCTGTACCTATAACTATACATTAGAGCTTCAAATTGATAAAATCCAGCTGCCACTAGATGCTACTGATGCAATTTTAAGAAGGTAGTGTAAGTTTGGGGGTGGGGGGGGGGAGTGAGAGCTAGGAAATCTCCGTTACCTGTACTCTATTTGCTCCATATTACTTGCTTTCAAAATCTCTTCTTTGTTGAACCAATTTTGTACTTATCTATTGTCTTTAACCAAGTACTGTCATTAACACTAGAAAAAAGAGGGAAAGGACTGCAATTAGCAATATTCTACTATGTTATTGCCTTTGATTTAGTCTTTTATGAATTCTCATCTCTTCAGAATTTATTGCTTAATTTGCATTTTGTGCTTCACCTGATTGAGTAAATCCCTTCATTTATAGGCAACAATCAAAGACGATAGTGAAAACAACTATAGTTATTGCATCTATGACTCCGACATAGCAACTGGCTTCGGTATTGGTGCCTTCTTATTTCTCTTGGTTAGTCAAGTAATTATAATGTTGGCGAGCCGTTGCTTCTGTTGTGGAAAGGCTTTGAGCCCTGGAGGTTCAAGGGCTTGTGCTGTTCTCTTATTCATCATATGCTGGTAAGTACAGAATATAACAAGCAAAGTACTTTTCGGGGTTCTCTTCCAATATTGTGGCCTTATTGTAAAACAAAGGACATTGTATAAAGCCTCTGCCCTTGTGTTTCAGGATTACATTTTTCATTGCTGAGGTCTGCTTGTTGGCTGGTTCAGTTAGGAATGCTTATCACACCAAGTACCGATCATCATACTTGATTAACGACAAGCCTCTATCTTGTGAAACTCTGAGAAAAGGAGTTTTTGCAGCTGGAGCAGCTTTCATTTTCTTCACCAGCATAATCTCCCAGTTCTACTATGCATCTTACTCTAAGGCCAGGGGTGGCGCCATGCCATATGCTGGAGAACCCGGTGTAGGCATGGCAGCCTATAAATGAGGGTGATCAAAGGTGGTTACGACGTTTTATCTTTGTTAAAATAGCTTTGATTTGAAGTTTTATGTATAATACGACTTTCCATTGTTTAATTGCCTCTGATTTATTGTTGTAGTAGTCTAGTTGGAGAAAGCTTGTATTGCCATAGGGTTCCAAATGTCTTGATTTCTTCATTGCTGCATAAATTTTTTGTTCTACGTTAATATGGATTGGATAAACAGAATGCGAACTTTTGTCTGTGAACATCTGTTAGATCTGAAATTAAGAGCAGAACTTCTTTTTTCCTTTTTTATCCGAGGATAACATGCCGCTGTGTGTGAGCTTGCTCACATTCTCGGTTCCAAGCCTTGGATAAAGGAGGGTTGCTGTAAACTATCAACCAGCATAAAACTAAAGAATTTATGATCAATCCTCATAATGCCTAATGGAGAAATACGTAAAAATTGCGCGGGGCACCTTATTTGGTCGCCCTCATTTAACCTATACCCGCTTTTTTTAAAACTTTTAACTTGTACCCACTTTTTAAATAACTTCAGCTCCCCTTTTCCTCGTTGAGCTGAAGTTCACCAGTTAAGCTGAAGTTCGCCAGTTATAAAGACAAAACTTCAGCATACAGGGCTGAAGTTCCTCAGTTACAAAGAAAAAGCTTCAGCTCTAGAGCTGAAATTCCCAAGTTATAAAGACAATACCCCAGTTACAAAGATAAAACTTCAGCTCTAGAAAACTTCAGCTCTAGAGCTGAAGTTTTGTCTTTGTAAACTGGGGAACTTCAGCCCCGTATGCTGAAATTGTTGTCTTTATAACTTGGGAACTTCAGCCCCGTATGCTGAAGTTCCCCATTTACAAAAGACAAAAACTTCCCCAGTGTAACTGGGGGAACTTCAGCCCGTATGCTGAAATTTTTGTCTTTATAACTGGGGAGCTTCAGCCCCGTATGCTGAAGTTCCCCATTTACAAAAGACAAAAACTTTAGCTCTAGAGCTGAAGTTCCCCAGTGTAACTGGGGGAACTTCAGCCCGTATGCTGAAGTTTTTGTCTTTATAACTGGGGAATTTCAGCCCCGTATGCTGAAGTTCCCCATTACAAAGACAAAAACTTCAGCTCTAGAGCTAAAGTTCTCCAGTGTAACTGGGGGAACTTCAGCCCCATATGCTGAAGTTCCCCATTTACAAAGACCTATTTACTAGAGCTGAAGTTCACAAGCTACTTCAGGCCCGTCTACTAGAATGCTGAAGTTTTGCGTGATTGCCTTTGCTACTTCAGTCCCGCATGCTGAAGTTATGCGCAAAAGCGGGTACGGATGCAAATTTTTTTACAAAGCGGGTATAAGTTAAAACGTGGCACAAAAAGTGGGTACGGATGCAAAAGCCCCGAGAAATACAATCCGAATTCACATAGTAAATCCCATTTTGTTTGGGAGGGAGGCGCAGAAAGGAATTTTTGCATTCCTATGCCACATAGAAACCTTATCACCCTCAATGTTTAAGGTTTGACTTAATTACACTTAGTATATCAAATTACCAATTCTATACCATACTTAATTAAAGGTCTAATTAATTGGACGTTTTTTACTCCTTAATTTAAGGTGTCCATATATCTCACGTTTCTCTTTCCTAATTACTCACCCCACTCACGTTTTTACCCATACCCACATTCTTTTTACCATTTTCCCTCTTCTGAAGACCAGCGCCGTTTTTCACCTCCCCTTTCTTCCTCTTCTCCATTCCTTCTTTTTCTCAAAAAATACAGAGATGAGACCCATTTTTTATAATCAGATTTTCTCCATGTAACCCTAGCGAAAAAAAAGAAAGCTGGTCGTCCCCCTCTAAAAGCTTTCAGTGACAGACCGCCATAGCGGCTCCTTCTTCTTCCCTTCACTACACTTGAGTGAAATTTGAAAAAAAAGAGTCGAAGAACAGAGTAGATGGCAGAACAGAGTAGCTACAATTTGATTTCGAATTTGTTGAATTTTTATCGGTTTTTTGGTTTGTTGATTATGAAAAAATATCGGCGAACAACATTTTTGCAGAATGATTTGATTTGAAATTGAAGATAATGTCTAATTCGTAATTCGTGATTTCAACATAGATTGTAGTTTAATTGTAGTATAAATGTAGTAATTTTGTAGATGCCCTTAAAAACAATACAACTTTATACAATACTTAAACTGATTTGTAGTTTTTTTTGTAGAAATTTTGTAGACGAAGAGAAAATTTTGTAGTCAACATCTTTTTTCAACATAGATTGTAGTTTAATTGTAGTATAAATGTAGTAATTTTGTAGTACCCTTAAAAACAATACAGATTTATACAATACTTAAACTGATTTGTAGTTTATTTGTAGAAATTTTGTAGATGAAGAGAAAATTATGTAGTCAACATTTTTTCTCAACATAGATTGTAGTTTAATTGTAGTATAAATGTAGTAATTTTGTAGTACCCTTAAAAACAATACAGATTTATACAATACTTAAACTGATTTGTAGTTTATTTGTAGAAATTTTGTAGATGAAGAGAAAATTATGTAGTCAACATTTTTTCTCAACATAGATTGTAGTTTAATTGTAGTATAAATGTAGTAATTTTATAGATACCCTTAAAAACAATATTGCTTTATACATACTTAAACTGATTTGTAGTTTATTTGTAGATAAATGTAGAAATTTGTAGATATTAACATAAAATTAGACTTTCATAGAATTTGTAACATAACAATTTTAATCAGCTCTCCCTAATTCTTAAGACCAACGCCGTTTTCCCCCTCCCCTTTCTTCCTCTTCTCCATTCCTTCTTCTTCTCAAAAAATACAGAGATGAGACCCATTTTTTATCATCAGATTTTCCCCATGACCCATTTTTTATAATCAATTGGCTTTGTTAATGCAGAATTGATGGCCGTTCTTTAATGTGATACGATGTGTAAGTAGAAGAATAATTCCTTTTTCTTTTTACTTGGTTCTCTGTTTGGTATAAGCTACTCTTTCCATCTTTTCTTTCATTTGTACTTATACCGTGATTTCAATACAGTTGTTATTTTGTGCTATAAAATAAAAAAAAGAAAGCTGGCCGTCCATATATCAAATAAGATATTAACGTCGCTATAATCGAGGCTTTTGTATCCGTACTCACTTTTTGTGTCACGTTTTAACTTATACCCGTTTTATAAAAAAAATTGTATCCGTACCCGCTTTTGCGTATAACTTCAGTATACAGGACTGGAGTAGCAAAAGTAATCACGCAAAACTTCAGCATTCTAGTAGATGGGCCTGGAGTAGCTTGCGAACTTCAGCTCTAGAGCTGAAGTTTTTGTCTTTGTACTGGGGAACTTCAACTCTAGTAAATGGGGAACTTCAGCTCTAGAGCTGAAGTTTTTGTCTTTGTAACTGGGGAACTTTAGCATACGGGGCTGAAGTTCCCCAGTTATAAAGACAAAAACTTCAGCATACAGGCACTGGGGAACTTCAGCTCTAGAGCTGAAGTTTTGTCTTTGTAACTAGGGAACTTCAGCCCCCGTATGCTGAAGTTTTTGTCTTTATAACTTGGGAACTTCAGCTCTAGAGCTAAAGTTTGTAACTGGGAAGCTTCAACTCTAGAGCTGAAGTTTTGTCTTTGTAACTGGGGAACTTCAGCCCGCATGCTGAAGTTTTGTCTTTATAACTGGCGAACTTCAGCTTAACTGGTGAATTTAAGCTCAGCGAGGGAAAGAGAGCTGAAGTTATTTAAAAAGTGGGTACAAGTTAAAAGTTTTTAACAAAGCGGGAATAGGTTAAATGGAGGCGACCAAATAGGATGCCCCGCGTAATTTTACGCTATAATCAATTCAAATATTTAGTCCCAGATTTGTAGGCGCCTAATTTGGAAGGAATCAGCTCTTAATGTTGGGTATTTAATGAATGGTATAAATTTTATAGGAAAAATATAAACATGGCAGGTAATTATAAAAAATATCCACATTTTTAATAATAAGGTTTCATATATGGTATAGAAAGGAAAAAATCCCTTTGTGTGACCCCTTATGCCACAAAAATGGTTATTCAATTGACATGATTTGGGAATATTAGAGAAGCTCCAACCCTGTTCCGCACACTTATATAATTTCTCTGCGGATGGGACGCAATTGCAAATTTCCTTAAATGATCAAAGGTGATAACAGCGAGACGTTAATTTGGTGAGAGGCACAAAATCGAAAGGCGACTAAATCTAAATTATGCTTTGTTCCCACCTAATTATTTATCATATTGTATCTTGACATTGATTTTCTTCTTGTCTCAGGCTAATTGAGAGAGACCCTTACCTTACACTAATTAACCCATCAGCGAGAAACGTCTGCATGTTCAACAATTGATTGTTAACATGAAAGCTGAAAAATTAACCTACCAAATCTTAATGTGAATTAAAATAAGCAAAAAAGAAAAGCATATCATATTTCATAGCTTCAAATTTAAAGGCAACATGAGGTGAAATTAAAAAATAGCTAGATTTATAAGTGGTAATTGAAAAATAGTCACAGTTTCGAAAGTAATCGAAATTTAACCACTTTTCATGTAAAGATAAATTTGAACAAAAACACTATTCAAAATCCGAAAAATATTCCAGCATAATATGCTGTAGTTCGAATTTTTTACATGTGAACTTCCAGGATAGCATGCTGGAATTTCATAATGTGCTGGAGTTTCAACATAATATGCTGGAAGTTCATACATAGGTGCTCCAATCTCCAGTATATTATGCTGGAACTTTCCGTGTGCGGAGTTCTAGCATAATATGCTGAAAGTTTATACACATGTGCTCTAATCTCCAGTATATTATGCTGGAACTTTCCGTGTTGCAGCAAAATAGTGACTATTTTTCAATGACTTTGCAAATGCTGGCTATTTTTCAATTACCAGTCCGAAAACTGGCTAGCCCATGCTATTTTCACGATTTATGTGGACTCCAAGAGTCCATTTATTTGTTCAAGTAGGTCGGGGCCTAAACTGGTTGAAGACGTTAACCGGAAACCTCTCTACTTTTTTCTTGAATTAATGCCAATTAACCTAGCTATACTATTATAAAAACTTATTTACCACCTTTATTTAGGTTCCTTATTAATTATTTTGTATATCTATATTTATAACTTATATAAAAAACCATAAAAAAAAAAAAATCAAGATCCCTTAAATTTAGCCTATCACTTACATGACACCCACCTCCCATTTCCAATAACCTCCCTATATTTAAAATTTGTTCCTTTTTTAAAAGGATTTCAAAAATATTTTTTCTCTCTCTTAATAATCACCCAAATCTCTCTTAATTTTTACCCACTGTTATCCCCCCAAAATTGTCGATTCTTTTCCTTTTTCAAAGCTTTTCATCCCCAATTTGTCCCTTTCTTACTATTCACCCAAAATCTCTCTTTCTAATTGATACAATGCAAACAAAATTTAAAATATTGCTCTAGAATCAAGCTGTGCATAAGTTTTAAATCTTCTTTTTTTCTAATTTTCAAGCTTTACTCTGAATTAACAATGGCTTTGTACCAATTTCAATGTATTTGTTCTTCTTCATATTTTTTTATCTATTTAAACAATGTCTCTTTGATATATATATATATATATATATATTTTTTCCGACCTTTTCAGAATTAACAATAGGTAAGAAACCTTTGCATGAATCTTTGAGAAAACGTAACGAAAAATCTGTTGGCGGTACACCAATAGGTAACACAATAATTTGAAGATCTCCTAAAAAAACATAGTGAAAAAGTTGTGTCCGACACACCTAGTTTCGACTGAGATGTATTTACACAAGAAGAACATATCAAAAAGTCGAATTCTAGGCATGCAATACATGTAGTGATTGATAAGTAAAAATCTGAATTATATGACAATTGTATTAGATTTGTTTTAGAATTGTATCACATCTGTATCAAAATTGTATGTGACTTGTAGATGATACATCAATACCCAAAAAGATACTTGATATAATACTAATACAATTATAATACGATGTTATATTATATTTTTAGTTTAGAGTTGTGATTGAAACTTGAGAAAGATGAAGATCATAATTGTATCATAATTTTTTAGAAATGCATCGCGATTGTATTATAATTGTATTTGTATCATAATTATTACAGGAATAGAATTATAATTGTATGATAATTGTATATTCATTGTATATTATTATGAGCAGTTGTGAGTTAGAGAACAATTTCACAGTTTATATCACAAATATATGATAATTGTATATTAATTTAGTAGTATTGTATCAAGTATTGTTTTGGGTATTAATGTACCAGATACAAGTTAGATACAATTGTAGTACAAGTATGATACAATTATTTTTTAGACATTGATGCATCAGATACAATTCAAATAAAATTATGATACAATTCCTGCAACTTCTTCTTTTTCGAGTTTCAATATGAGATTTCACCTAAAACCAACTCTATACTTAACTAATCTCCCTCAAAATTTAGATATCAATTTCAAAGGATATTTTCAATCGTTTGTAAGAATACTCAATCCAAACAAATCAAAAATTCTGAAAATATGAAAATCAAATTCAATGGGAAGAGAGAAGATGAAGATTCTTGGCATAGGTTAAGGGATTTTGATGTATAAATGTAACGATCCGGTCGGCCGTTATGAGAGTTAGCGTCCCGATCCCCTAATAACCGCTTCTCCCATATCTATATATGTTATTTGAACTGGTCAGAGCATTGAGTGATGAAATCCGAAATGATTTTGGATACATAACCCATAAATGTGGAATTTAGCTTTAGAAATTGGGTCGTAGCTAGAGCTGTGTGAAGACGAATCCGGAATGGAATTCCATCGACTCTGTTAGCTCCGTTGGGTGATTTCGGGGTTAGTTGCGTGTTCGGAATGTGGTTTCAAGGTCGGCTGTAGATTTAGGCTTGAATTGACGAAAGTTAGAATTTCGGCGATTTCGGCCGATAGGTGAAAATTTGATATAAGACTCGGAATGGAATTCTGAAAGCGACAGCAGGTCCATAATGTCATTTATGACCTGTGTGCGAAATTTGAGGTCATTCAGATGAGTTTAGACGTGATTCGGTATCGAACGCGGATTTTAGAAATTTCATAAGTTCTTAGGCTTGAATCTACGCACATTTGATGATTTTGATGTTATGAGATGTGTTTTTAAGGCTCGACCAAGTTTGAATGAGATATTAGAGTTGGTTGGTAGTTTTGATTTAGGTCCCGGGGGCCTCGGGTGTATTTTTGATGCTCAACAGGTTAGATTTGGATTTAAGAATGCGTCAGATTTTGCTGTTCTGGTTTTCTCTTGTACGTTCGCGTGGGTGTAGTCGTGAACGCATAGGCATAATAGGCTTCAGGGGTTTTTAGTGCTTCGCGTTCGCGGATAGCAGAGTGCGTTCGCATAGGTTTGCCAGGCGCTGCATCACGAACGCAGGGACCTGATCGCGTTCGCATAGCTTTGAGCCGGGGTCCCAGGGGGTTGGGTCATTACCCTTCGCGTTCGCAGGCTTTGGACCATGTTCGTAGGCGTTGGATCGCGTTCGCAGAGGGTTAAGGAACCTGAGGTTCGCGATCGCACTCCCCCATTCGCGTTCGCATAGACCATTTTCTGCGCGCGTGTTCTTTACTCTTCGAGTTCGCGATTGACCTTTCACGAACGCATAGGTCAATACCTGGGCAGATTCTTTAAGACCCAAAATCGAGGGTTAAAGCCTATTTTCACCATTTTTGAATTGGGGAGCTCGGGAGGGGCAATTCTTGGAGACTTTTTCACCTGGACAACTTGGGTAAGTAATTTCTAACCTACTTAGATCAATTTTCATGATTCCTAACTTAAATCTAGCGTTTAAAATTCGAATTTGGGTGGAAAATTTGGGAAAAAATTGGATGAATTTCATAGACCAAATTATTAGGTTTTGATAGAGTTTTTGACCTCCGAATTTAGAGATTCTTATATGGTTAGACTCGTGAGTGAATGAGTGTCCGAAATATATAATTTTTACCCGATTCCGAGACGTGGGCCCGGGGGACTTTTTGGGCGAATTTCCTAAATTCGTGTATTAGCTTCGAACTTATTAGCTATTTTGTTTCCTTCAAATGATATTTACACTATGTAACCGAATTGACTAGATTTGGGCCACCCGGAGTTGGATATTCGTGGCAAGAGCGTGATATTGAGTTGATTAGCGCAGTCAAGGTAAGTGACTTGCCTAACTCTGTGTTGGGGACTTCCCCTTAGGCATTTTTATACTGATTTTGTTACGTGGACGCCGTGTATGTGAGGTGACGAGTGCGTACACGGTTCATTGTTGCTAAAATTTCATTTTTCCTTCCATGCAATCACTCATTTTCATTCCTGTCCTTACTTGATTTCCTCTTATTTGCTACTAGTTGCACCATGCTTAGGTAGTTTTACTTTATTCTTGCCTGTTATTTTTCCTGAACTGTTTAATTTAGCCGTATCCAACATACTTCTGCATTTCATATTTAAATTGGGACTACGAACCGAGATCCGGGAGCTTTCCCCCTTACTGCATTGCATATTTAAATTGAGACTACGAACGGAGATCCGAGAGCTTTTCCCTTGTACTACATAGCATATTTAAATTGGGACTATGGACTGAGATCCGGGAGCTTTACCCTTATACTGCATTGCATATTTACTGTTGAGATATATGCTGTGCTGAGCCGAGCCGAGGGCTCTCTTTCTGTTATTTAATCTTGCCCGTTTCCATTAACCCTGTTTATCATTGCTTATCTATATTTCACTGTTTAAACTTATAACTGACTTATTTTAAAACTCAGTAGAGCCTCAACCTGACCTCGTCACTACTTGACTTGGGTTAGGCTTGGCACTTACTGAGTACCGAATGTGGAGTACTCACGCCCTTTCCTGCGCATGTTTTCCCCATGTGCAGATCCAGGTACCAGTGCACCGTACAGTGGCTAGACGTATCTTAGCAGCTGCTTAGGAGACCGCGAGGTAATTTTGCCGCGTCCGCAGGATCTCACAAGTCCCCTTCCTACTCTAGTATAGATATAGGAGATATATAGATACGTTTTCCTTATTCCTTTGTATAGAGCTACAATAGTTCAGAGTTTGTGACTTTGTGATGTTCCGGATTTTGGGAAAAGTAAAAGCTGTAAATGCCGAGCGGCTAAATTTTATAGTATTGCTTCTTCTTTACTGTTTCTATTATTGTTTTGTCTTATTTTCCGCAAATTTTAGGCTTACCTAGTCGTAGAGATTAGGTAGTGTCACAAGACCGTTCGGAGGGTAATTCGGGTCGTGACAATAAAAGGAAGGAGAGAAAAGAGGATAGGGAAAAAAATGAAAGAATGTAATTGAATCCCTTAGTTGTAGGCACTAATAATGGGATGCGAGCCTTTTAAGAGGGAACATCACAATTTATAAGAAAAATTTAGAAACTCATTAAAAGCTACAAAATATAGAGAAAGTAAATAGGTTTTTATTATAATATAGCGAGGTAAATTTTCCTAAACGGTTTGTGCTGCAGTTGCTAAGCCTAAACTTAGCTAAAAGGCTACTAATAGTTGTTAGCAGTGGTATACATGTCGCTGCATGTCCACTTGGCCCAATAAACTGCATTTTGCATCTCGCGAATATAACTTGCCGGTACCAAATCATGATTATCTCTTGTTATAATTTTGAAATAAACAATGTATCTGGCATTCCAGAGATTCAGATGGATCCGAGTCTTCATTAATGCCCTCTTCTTCTACCCTTTTTTTATTTTTTATTTTTTATATTTGTGATGGTGTTTTGTGTTGTAATAGTTGGTGGTTATGGTGTTTGTGGTGGTAAAGCATGTGTGAAAATGAGGGAAAAATGAGTTTTCTGGGTAGTGTATATTTATGTATATATCCATCATTGTGATCACTTTATGTTTGCCTCACAAAATATTCCTATAAAATCCACAAAAATAAATTTTTTCTAATTATTTTTATTTTTCATAAAATTCTAGGAATTTCTTGTTAATTGTTGTTTTCATTTAGTTACATATTTAATATCCTAAAATCATAGAAAACACCAAAAAATTCAATGTTGCATTGCATAAGCATTTTAGATCTTAATTGTATTTATGATTTAATTACACGAGTTAATTGCATTATTAAACAAAAAATCACAAAAATACAATAGTTATGTCTACATTTTAGCTTTTAGTTTTAAATTAATTAGTGTTAAATTAGTGAAAATAAGTAAGATTAATTTACAAAATAATTTAAGTTAGAGTCTAATTTAGGATTTTATTTAGCTTTGTTTAATTAATAAAATTTGAATTTTTAAAATTAAAGAAAAAGAAAAAGAAAACAACAAAGAAACAAAGAAGGTTGTTTCACATTGGGCCAGTTGCAAAGGCCCCAAATCAATTTGCTGCCTAGGCCCAAACCCTCTCCAACCGGTCCACCCCCCACTAAACCAAAACGATCCCGTTTCAATTAGCTCAATCCCCACCGTTGATCCTCTCCCGATCTAACAGACCGGAACTCTCATCCCATTCCCTTAAAACTGTCGGAACACCCCCCCAAATTCCTAGAGACACCTTCAGTTCCCTATCTCCCTTATCTTTCTCACCTCTCTAACCCTCCACCTTCCGCCGCCGTCGAAAATCGCCCACGACGGCGCCACCACTCCAATCCCACCCAAATTTATACCACACAATCCCCACACCCTCCTAAACCTTAACCCCTTTACTAATTTCCTCAAAATCCCCACCAAACTTGTCAGATTTCAGATCTAAGAAGTCACAAAAACCTAAGGCCACCCTATTTTGAGTTTTCCCAAAATCCGGCCTACCTGAGGTTCGTACCAACACTAATTGAACACTCTTGTTGAGAGTTATCAATTGGAGTCAATTCTGGACCTATTCTAGGCCACCTGAATTCTGCCACCACCATGGAAGCTCCATATTGTTGGTTTCTTTTGCTAGTATATGGCGAACATCGTCACATATAGCATTGTCTACGCCTCGAGTGTGGGTTAATGTTCATGTAACGATGCTGGCTGTTAGTCGGATGTTTTCTTTTGGGGCACCCTTGTCGTCAAGGAGTAATCCTTCTTTTCGTTTCTTTGATTACTGCTTATTTTAGGTTTCATGGATTGACATTTTTGTGTTCCATGTTATAGATTAGGTTTATTTCAATATTAACAACATGTTTTTAGTATTGACTTCAACTTTTGTTAATCAATTTATAGTTATTTTAAAGGTGTATCAATATGCTGATTGTTAGTATGTCTTCTCGTATGTTTAGCATGCTGTAGATTACTTAGGATTTCAAATTCATCAATTATGTGATTAGGCCAATGTTTTAAAAGCATAGCAGTCAGTTTTAATTTGTTTAAAGTGGCGTTAATTAGTTAATTACATGTTGAATTAGTTTAATTGCCTAAAATAGATTAAAGTTTGAATATTGCTTGTTGTGCTGTGATTTTTAATCCATCTAAGTTTTTGTGATAGCTGTTTGTAATTACTGAAATTCAAGGGTCTAAAAGAATTGGAAAATGAAGGATTCTGTTTTTGTTTGGTTGGAGATATATTAAAATGGGGAATAAGTTTAAAACTTGGGGTAAAAATTGAAGTTTCAAAAGTTTAAAAGGTTATGGGAGTAAAAAGAAGCTTCTAAAAGGGGACAACTGTCCAAACCTGTTGATAAAAGATACCGAAAACTTGGATAAACATTGGAAAAGGACAGCTGTCCATTTATGTTCAAAAATATGCTTTTCCCCCTAAAAATTTTAGGGACTGACATTCCAGAATTATTCTCTGATTTTACCTCACACATAACACATGCTCATATTCTATAAAAAGGACTCCTCCTCTCATTTTACCACAGATGTTAATTTTCTGGCATTCTCACCTACACATTCACTGATTCTCCACTGAAAAACAATCTGAGAGTTGAATTTAAACTTAGAAAAAAATAAAAAAAAGAGAGTTGAAAAGCCATTTTGAATTCCATGGCATTGTTTCAGTAGTTCTTAAGTTCTCGTTGGATTTTCGAGTGGATTTGAGGCCATTTTCTTGCTGTCACTGTTGTTGTTTTCTGCTATTTTCTATTGTTTCTTCTCCAACTTCAGAGATCTATTTTGTTATTCTGCTTACTTGCTGCATCCAGGTACACCTTGATCAAAGGATATAAATTCTGTTTTATTTGACTAAAATTTTTATAGATGTGTTTGTGCCTAGTTGTTTCCTTTGCTGTCAATTGATTGATATTCATTATAGCATATTCTATTTGTTTGCTGTCATGAGAACCTAAATTGAATTGTAAGTTAAGTTTGTTGTATCTTTCATGCTAGAAAAAATAGTTTTCTTTTAAGTTTGTTTTACTAATTCTCCTCGAATAACTGGTACTATTAAGGATGAGATTTGGACTGGGATACATGTGAAGGCAAGAGGAGGAAATAGTTTGCGCTGGTTCAAGTGCCTGAAGCATATTTTCATTAAGCCACTATTAAGATATTACACTATTTTTCTCTATTTAGTTCAGGTCATGACTTTGTTCATTAAGTTATGTCTATAATTTTGGAATTGAACAAATATTCTTGCTCGTAATGTTGTACCTAATGCAGCCCCCTGCAATGATAGCTTTGTGATTGTAAACTGCCAATGGGCTTAAGGAAGTTACAGATCTGGAAATATTAGTAATGGTCATGCTATTTGAGAAATATGTAATTAGTTTAAAGCAGCACTCACAGGTGTATGTGTAGTCTATTCGATACTTTAAATGTATGAATTAATTACTGATTTTTATTAAAGCTAGCAATCAGGTCAATTTGTTGAAGTGGTAAATTATGATCCATTTGCTTGGGACTCTTGTCTTGATTTGGCTTTAATTTTAAATTTGTGGCTACTCATGAATGTGTAATGAGCAGGGTTATCTTTGTGAAGAACTCATCTGAGTTTAAAGTACCGATTGCTTCTTGTTAAACGTCCCACACGGTATTATTGGGCCTATATGTCACTTGGTCCATTTCAGGCATTTAGGACTAGTTTGAAAAATTACTGAACGCTAGAATATGACCAATTTAATCCTAAGAATTCATTCCATACTCTTAGTTTCAGTAGCTTTTGTTGATTAACTAAATGTGATTGAGTCTAATGTCTTACATTAATTACAAAATTAGAATAATATTTGTAAACATCGTAGCTTGCTTTAGGCGCGATTAATAATAAATTATCGTGACTATGAGTACGGTTCTCTTGGCTTAGTCACGATATATAATCCCCAATTCGAGTGTGCCTTTCACGTGACCTGACCATAACTTCAAACATTAAAATCAACATGTTATAAATCGCGGGTGCGTTTCACATGACGCAATTCGCAATGTGTACAAAAACAAATGAGTGTGCGACATCGCGAGTTGTTTAAATAAATTCCATAAATATGAAAAGCGGTCAAAAAGTAAAAAATGCACAATAGGTTTTAAATATGTATTAAATCAGATAATTATGCCAATTATTAATAGTTGAGTGTCTGTGCTAAAAATACGAAACTCGGGAGTGCCTCACACCTTCTCTCGGGTTAACAGAATTCCTTACCCGGTCTTCTATGTTCGCGGATCATAAATAAGAGTCAATTTTCTCGATTTGGAATTTAAAATAAATCGATGAATTGGGACACCATAAATTATTTCAAGTGGTGACTCTGAATAAATAAATAATCCCATTTCGAATAATATTACTTTAATTAAAAAAATTCTCTATCCCCTCGGGAAAAAGGAGGTGTGACAATCATGTGCCGTATATTCCCATATATCATGTATATCCGTAAAAGATTGTTATATACAATGACTCTTCTTTTATTTCTTTTGCAACTGATGGACCTTTAAGATTTGTGTACTAAAAATTTTATGAGAAAATGCTAGTCCAATGTCTAAAATTTTATAAGTTATTACAAACGTTATATCACACTCTATTATTTTGTAAATAAATTAAAAATTATATGAGCAAACATTAGAGCCGACTCCCGAGTCTAACATTGTTCAAAAGGAATAATATTCCAGAGGCTATATTTACACAACCTTTTAAAGGAGGGACAAAGTTTAAGAGCCCGTTTGGATTGGTTTAAAAAGTGACTTTTCAGCAGAAATAGTTTTTAAGTCAAAAACAATAAGCTGGGGTTGCACAACTTATTATTTTTGGCTTGTTTTAAGCAGTATTTAACTTATTTTAAGCACTTGTTAACTTTGACAAACACTGAAAAAGTTGAAAAGAGCTTAAAAGCTGATTTGACCAGCTTAAAAACCAATCCAAACACACAAGCAACTATTCTTAGGGCTGCTCTTTATGGATTAGTCAATACTTATTTTGTCTTGAAAATTTGAACTAAAAAACTTAATGTCAGGAATTTTTAGCACTAAATATCCTGAAAATTGAACTGCAAAACTGAAATTCATAATACATTGGCTAACCCCTAAATAACAGCCCTTTAAAGTGGCTACCTAGAGACTAAATAAATAATCCAGTATTCTGTGTTTGCGGACCCTAAAATAACAACTCTGAATAAATAAATAATCCCATTTCGAATAATGTCACTATAATCGGAAAAACTGCCTATCTCCTCGGGAAAAAGGAGGTGTGACAGCTCTGGCGACTCTGCTGGGGATTTACGAACCCAGAATCTATGGTTCAGGGTTCAGAATTTGAGCTTAGATAACTGTTATGCTTGGATTTCATGATTGTATGATTTTTTACATGTTTGAACCTAATGTGCTAAATGTCGCTTTTTACCGCTTTGATATTATGTGACATGTATATAAACTGTTACGAAAACCCTTCTTCTCTCTGAGTCTTCTAAATCTTCTGGGAAGCGTGCGCTTCGTGTGGCTTCTTTCTGTTAGAGCCATATCCTAATTTTAGAATGAGGTTCGGACAAGTTGTAAAGCCGGTGAAGCTTCTGTATTCCCGGTACGCTGCCCCCCTCGGCTCGAGTTGTCTGATCGGGTAAGCCAGGTCTAGAATAATACACCCAGGATTCAAACTTAGAATGACATATACTCATGTCGGATCCCTAGTAGGTACATTGTTTGCATCACGTGCATTTGACTTTGGGGACTCAACACAGGGATTGAGTCCGTCTAGGACAAGTGTACCCAAAAGTTAAAAGACCATCCTAATGCATGTTACGTGCTATTTGTGCATTTATTTGCTTCGGCTTGTATATTGACTGGCTTCTACAATAGAGAAAGAAAATCAAGAAAATCCAAGAGTGAGGAAGGATAGAAAAACACCCGGTTCTGAAAATTCCGGTATTCAAAAATCCCGAAACTTTGCCAAAATTTTGAAATAAATAAGAAAATTTCAAAATAAATCATGTTTTTCTGTGCGTCAAAACTTACCGAACTACGCGAGTTTGATTCTCACCGAATGTGAGATACATAGGCAACCTTCATCGGGTCCAGCCCCGCTTTTGCAAAAAGTAACCAACAATATGAAAAATGTCATCATTTTGTAATAAATAAATTTAGGTGATGCCGTTTTTGTCCAAATAGCCAGAAATGTACCGACGGGACGCCGGAAGGCCCTTTTTGCAAGAATAGCCACCTATGGCACTTTTTCTAAATTTGGCCACTTAACAAGCACAACCCTAAAATCTTCTCTTCTGAAGTGCTGAAGGGCCGTATTTGCAAAGGTGTCCTTGAGTTGTTTTAAGTTATATTTTTGCAAAAATAATCTTTTTTAGTCAGTAATTAAACAAAATCCACATGTTTTTAACCAGTCACCCTTAATAAAAATGTGTAGGATGAGCACTGTTAAAAATATACCTTTTCGAGTAGTAGATGAGATTCCACTAAGGCTCCACATTTGGTGAGACAACCTGGGGCAGGACAACAAGCGTTCTGTGGCCAAAGCTCTAGGTGGGCTCACCGGTCTTCTGAAGATTAAGCCCTGGGTTTATATAATTGAAGCTTTGATACCCTTTTGGGACCCGACACACAATGTCTTCCATTTCTCCGACTTTGAATTGACCCCTACAATGGAGGAAATAGTAGGTTATGCTGGTTTTGACGGGAATCTCAGGCGCCAATATCCAGTAGCACCCAGAACTGTAACCCCCATAAGGTTTTGGACCTTTTGAGCATTAACCGGCAGGTTAAAGATGAAAATTTGGCCAAAGGATTCTGCACACTTTATTTCTTATATAGCCGGTATGGAGACCCTTGTGGATTTGAGGCTCCAGACACTGTTTTAAGTCATCAGCGAAGGAAAGACAAGTGGGAAGCCCGAAGGCGTTTAGCCTTCGTGGTTGCATTCTTAGGCACACTGCATGCCCAAGGAGTGATGGACACATAGAACTGGGACTTGTAGGAATGGTTGACTTTATGTCCAAGAAGGCCAACGGTACCCTTATACTGATGATTCTCGCAGAAATTTATCGAGCTTTAACTGCCAGCCGAGGTGGTGCAAAGTTCTTTGAAGGTTGTAGCCTAATTTTGCAAATGTGGCTGATAGAGCATCTCTGTCGTCGCCCGAGGTACATGAATCACAGACTGACCGGACTCAATTGCATTGAAGAGTATGAAGCAGAGTGAACGACTATGAGTTACCGGAGGGTACTAAAACATGGTTCGCATATTTGGGTTCTTTAACCGCAAGGAAAATTGAATGGACTTCCAGCTGGCTCCCGGTTAACGAAGTCATCCATATGTCTGCCGAAGTGTGCTTTCTCCTATTGATGGGTCTTCAAAACATTCAGCCATATGCTCCGCATCGGGTCCTCCGCCAATTGGGAAGATATCAAACAATTCCTCACGATGAAGATTTGAGTGCACAGGTCATTGAGCTAGGCCCAAAGGCTGCGTTCCCAGAAGAAAGGGTTCGTCAGGTTTGGCACCAATGTAGGTTTTTAGAGCCATATACTCGGGTGCGGGATTTGTCTTCTGGCAAAGATGAGTCTAATTACACGGCATGGTATGGTAAGAGAGCCCAGGTCGATCAAGAGCCGAAACAACCTTCCAAAAGGCCCCATGTCCAATAATTCACTGACAGAGCGCAAGAACAATGGGTTTGGTTAGCTAAAGAAAAGGAATACCGGACCACCATAAGCAAACTAGAAGAACAAATCAGAAACATCAAATTTGATAGTAGTTTCCACGCTGCTGAGGGTGAAGGAGAAAAGAAGAGGTTGGCTCGGGAAAATGAAGTCCTCCGAGCTCAAATCCAGAAAATGAAAATAGCCGCCGAGGCGCCGATAAGAAGTGAGAGGTGAAAGAATTATAACCAACCCGAGGCGGAAAGTGCATGACTATGGGGTTGATTTGACAAAGGATGAGGAAGAATTGGCAAAGGATCAAGCAAAGTTGGCAAAGAATGCGGAAGAACATATAAGGTTTGCTCAACCGTTAAAGCAAAAGTATGACAGAAGAGTCACAATCTTAAAGGGAAAACTGACTACCCTCGGAAATGAAATGGTTCAGTAAAACCAAGGACTTCAAAAAAAGAAAGGGAACACTGCTATGCCTTGATCTATAAATTAGAAGAGAGTGAGGTGCTAGAATCCCGAACACACCAAATTGGGCGCTTGCTTCAAGAAAAGGGTGTCATCAGAATGAGAATTAAGGAAATATCCGACTATGTTGCGATGAAGTAGATAATCATGAGTGCAAAGATATGACCAGGTCTATGTTTTTCTTCCGTGATGACCTTTGTGCGCCAGGTGATGGCTGAATTAGACCACCTTCAGGAGGAAATTGCACGCAGGCCCGTGCAGAGACCGACTGATGTCCCGCGGGCCCCCGGAGTAGCAGTGAAGGCTCTTATGCATTCTTCGATTTTTGAGTCTGTATTTTACTTTTTCTTGAGTCTGTTCGTCTTTGTCAAGTTTGTTTTGTTGTGTTATTTCGAGTCTGTATGTTTTTTCTAATCATTATTACTTTCGAGTCATTGTAATAGAAAAAAATGATGTCTTTATTAATGAAATGTTGAAAAACCCAAAAAAGTTTCTTTTATTTTATTTCACATCTATTTCCTGAACTACGTAATGATCTGATTCATGCAACGTCATGATACGTAGGCGATCCCCATAGGATTTGATCATAGCCATAAAATTTAAAAAAAATGAGAGAAAAAAGAAAGTGAGTAAAAAAAAAAGAAGAAAAGAGGGGCAAAAACAAAAGGGAAGAAAAGAGGGGAAAAAGCAAAAGGGAAGGAAAGAGCAGAAATAAAAGAGTGAAAAATAGTAGAAAGGAGAAGGAAAAGAAATCAAAGGTTGAAATTTGAGAAAGAGATAGCAAAAGCCGGGATGAAACACATAGCCGTTGCAAAAAATATTTAGAAACGTTTAATTGTTCAGGGGCATTGCATCCCAGTGTGCGATACCCTATCTGTTAAATGCTTCAAAACTGACAAGGTTGTTGTGCGTTCTATTTAGACAGGTCTTGTTTTAGATGGTTGGTTTTGACGGTATTCTGGCTTCCCACCCTTACTTTACAAGATCAAAAGGAAGTGTCCCAATATCTTCAGAAAGCAGTCTCCGCGTCATTGATCCTAAGGATAGTGCCACACCGGTTATGACCCAGACTGAGTCGGCAACTGCCAAAGAAAACTGGATGTTGCGTGTCCACATGTTAGAGATGTAGGATGCCTGGTCCAACGGTAGAGAACCACCAAGTTCAATCCATGAATTTCATGAAGTGATCCCCAGGACGGGTGGAACCACCAACATCCTCATATCCCCGTGACTAATCCATTTGTGCCGCTCGGGTACCCCACTATGTCAGCCAACTTTACTAGTACGCCTTCTGAGGTCCACCCCCAGGCACTGTTTACAGGGTACCCCCAACATTGCTCACTGTACCACGAATATTTACTATGGCACAACCGAACGCATCCAGGACATGCTTTGAGCCTCATACGTTCACCTTTCTGGGCCCGCAATTTCAGCCAGGTACAACTCATGTTACTCCAGACTCATACCCTCAGCATCCGCAATATGAGTCCCAATGGAACAAGAAAGAACAATGAGAAATCCCGAGCAGGAAGAAATGGCTCGGAAGATGAGAAGCCTAGAGCAAAGCTTAAAAAACATGCAGGGACTGAGTGGCTAGAAGAGTGTCTCGTACTCCAGTTTGTGCATGTTTCCACATGTTCACCTGCCAGTTGGATTCAAAACGCCAAAGTTTGAAAAATATGACGGGCATGGAGACCCGATTGCTCATCTGAAATGATACTGCAACCAGTTGAGGGGTGCTGAAATGATACTGCAACCCGATTGCCATATTGATGGATTATTTCGGGGAAAGCCTAACTAGAATCGCTTCAGAATGGTACATGAACCAGGAAATCTCTCACTGGCATATATGGGACGATTTAGCCCGCAATTTCGTTAGACAGTTTCAGTACAATGTTGATATAGCTCCAGAACCAACGGTAGCTTCCATGAATATGCTATTAAATGGCGCTAGAAGGCTGTCAATGTAAATCCGCCCATGGACAAGACCGAAATTGTTAGATCTTCTTGCAGGCCCAAGAGGCCGACTATTTTCAGAATATGATGTCTGCCATGGGCAAACCGTTTGCAGAGGAAATAAAAATTAGAGAAATGGTAGAAAATGGTTTGAAAAGTGGCCGGATATTAAGCCAATCTACTTTGAGAGCTACCTCCCAAGCCATCCAGAACGACTCATGAGGTTTGGCCAATTGAAATAAGAGGGAGGAAGGAGCCATGATGACTTCAGGTTCAAGAGGGCCCCATCGATCACGTGATCACTCTTACATGACGCCCAGAACCCCATAACACTACTATCCCCACCAAGATGCAGCCTATGCCAGGGCACCGCCTCATTATTCCGTGATGAATGCCCAACACTACACACGACCACAACAACACTACAACCAAGCTCGAGCTCCACCTCCCAAAAATAACCATCCTTACCAAGCTCCATATAACCCCCCGTCCACCACAAATCAACCACCAACATAATCCACTCCCTCGTGAGCCACCTAGGATAAGAAATTTCACCCCTATCGGTGAATCCTACTCTAGCCTGCTCCCGAAGTTGATCCAGCCAGGTTTGTTGCAACCTGTGCCCTCTAATCGGCAAAATCCTGAATCCCCATCATACCGGGCAGGTACTAGGTGTGCTTACCATTCGGGGGTAGAGGGCCATGATACAGAGGACTGTTAGACCCTGAAAAGGGTGGTTGAAAATCTGATAGAACAAAAACAAATTATGCTGAGGGACGAGGAAACCCCCAATGTGACTAACAATCCATTACCGACTCATAACAATGGGCCAGTCATCAGAATGATCTATGAGGATAATTAATTTAATCCAACTTTGAAATCCATCATTGCCATCGCCGATTCAGAAACGAGACCCAAAGCTGCGGTAGAAAAATCCAAAACTAAGAAGAAAATCACTCAAATTCCTCAAGTGGTAGAAAAAGCTATAAAAAAAAAGCTGGGGCAACACTTGCTAAGAAAACAATTATTTATGTTCCTAAAGCCTCAAGGAAAGAACAACTCACTGTCGCGCCCCCTTTTTCCCTCGCGGAGTCGGGGTTTCGACATTCTAGGACAACTCATTTTCCTTTTGGGAAAGGGGTATGGAAATTAAAGAGTCGCCACCTAACGGATTTAAGGTGCGTTAGGGCACCTAATGCAAGTAACTCATATAAACCGATTTGCGTTACCAAATATTGGGTAAGGGCTTGAAATTACCTTAAGGGAAGGTGTTAGGAACTCCTCGAAGTCCAACATTGGGTCCCAGCCAAACTCATTTTTTGGATTAGTCATTAAGCAAATAAAACAATTTAAGCTCATAGAAATTATTAATAAAAAACAAGAATAAGGGAGTGCCTAGGTTTATTAGCCTATAGGATCACATCTGTGCAATACCTGGTAAACCTTCCTCAACTAGAGGGGTTACACGTGGTATTAGCGCACAGGTCATCATATCATTTACTACCCAATTACCCCCCCTCCCCATTAGCGGTTATAAGCAGTTTTAATTAGACAAACTCTATGCGTGCATTACCCGTCCCTTCCTTATGGCACTGGAGGTGTTTAGGACCTCTAATTTAGGCAGTTCGAAACTCTCCTGGGGTGCTTAAAGGAGAAAATCTAAGCGACAACAAAGAACATATAGGACTGTAAAGTAAAGAACGATTAAGGGGCTCATATTTACCTCCACAAATAAATAGATAATTAGCACGTCTGAAACAACAAGATTTCAGATGTTTCAGAATAGTCCTAGAACAGGATATCTAGGTGAGCATGACAAGCAGAGAATATGCAGTATTCTGTTAAGGCGAAGTAATAGAAACCTAATAAGTTTGACTACTTATTTTAGGACATGATGAATCTAGGCAGTTAACAAATAATTAAACAAAGCACACTTTTTAACCATTTGCAAGATTTCCATTATCCTACAGGCTTGCCTAGGCGTGGATCCGAGATATCCTATAAACATGATATCTAAATGTTAATAAGAATCTTAATACTAACAAGCGATTTTAAATAGGCAGTTTGAGTTCATGATGCCCTATAGGCATGCTGTCTAAGTGCTGAACATTACAAAATTGATTTTATATATTTATCTCTATAAACATGATATCTAGGTGTTGGGACTGCTTTTTATACTCTCTAGACATAGGCGTAGTATTCAGGCAAGTTCAATAAAAGTCCTAAAACATGTATTCTAATGCACAAAGGAGAACTTTATGAACATGATTATTAGGTAGAATTAATAACAACCTAGTGACAAGATTTCTAAGCAGGCATGTAGAGGTTTTAGAACAAACGATATGATGCCTACGAACATGTTTTCTAATACACAAATGATCCTAAGAGCATGATTCCTAATGCAAGCAAATAGTCATAGTAATCCCAAGAGCATGATTTTTACCCAATTGCCCCCACAAAACACATATGGAAGTCCCTCCCATTTTACTAATATCCCTAAATATCTGTTTACAAGGATCATTATTATAGACCATTACATAATAAATAAAAGCTATGCTATAGGGAGCCTGAATAGGCCCAAAGTGAACCTGGAGGGTTAGGCCTTCAAACAATCCAAGGTGCCATAGTCTCATGATGTCCAATAGGGGTATCCTGGTGTGTCAAAGTTCCCAAGGGCCTCAGGGACCCCTGGCAATGCTCACACCAAGATCCTTTAAGGAAAATAATTTTTGTGCAGTGTGGAAAAGCCAGCCCCAGTGTGCCAGAGTTCGGAGGAATCTCATGGATTCCTAGACAGTACACACACTGGAGGGGCAGAACTTTAGTAATCAAAGAGTAGAAGTGAGAGTGCTTGACATAGTGGAAACTGTTTTAGGAAAACATTCCAGGAGTAAGATAGTTCAGTAGTAAAACATTTAGGAGTGAAAATTGTTTAGAGGTGAAAACATATTAGGAGTGAAACAATTTAGAAACATTCTAGAAAGGGGGTTCAGCAAACAACAACAAGTAGAAACACAGTCACAAAGCTTCATATTGCCCAGATTCAACTCAGTTTGTTAGTTAACCTTAGGTGAGCATACAACATGCTGAGAACAAACAATTACACAAAACTTGAACAGGGATTGGGAACACAGGAATTGGTCATACCAATTGAAGTCAATTAGCAGAAAAATAGGATTCTGGAACAAAAAGTAAACATGTTGGCTTAAGGAAATAAACAGGGTAGATTGAACCTTAAACACAAAAGTAAACATGTAACAATAAACATGAAAGATTAGAATTTGAACACAGAAGTAAACATGTTAATTAAAGTGATCAACAAAAGTAAACATACTGGTTGAAACAATAAACAGGAAGAATGAAACTTAAACAGGAGAAAACATGTTAATAAAGACAATAACAGGAAAGGACACAGAGTTAAATATGTAGTAGTTAAACTAGTACAGAAGAGACATGGGCTTAACAGAAGTAAAGCAACAGGAAGCACACATATTTTAACTTCATAGTATAATGAACAACGTTAGGAGTAGAACCTATCAGTTAAAGGAAGCAAACAGAAGGTAGAGTGGGAAAGATTCAATAGTGTAGCCTTGGCTTTCAGCCGGCTAGACAAGCAATGAGCACAAATAGCAGAGAGACGAGAGCAAAGTATGTGCGTGAGTGTGTGTTTTTTGTGAACTATTATTCTTTTTTGAAGAATTAGAACGAGAGTGTATATATAGAACTTAGGGAGGTAAAACAAATAAGGTAAAGAGGAAATCACAGTTCGTAAAACAAGGGTACTCAAATAAAATCAATCTGTCAATTAGGGAATCAATTCCTATAGAGAAATTCGGAAGAGACCCCCTTAAATTGGGGAGAGTCAGGTAACAACCATAATTGGGGTTCAATTAATGCAACAAATCAGATCATACCATATAGGGAATCAACCGAATCCCCAAACCATACTGATAATCTAATTAAGGCAAGTATAATCAATCAAGGTCACAAATAAGGAAACAAGTAAAAATCCCAGCAAATATGAACTTTAACAGGACAATCATTCGAGTCCCTGAGTCAATCAGTAGAAATCTCAGAGAATACTGATTTCCTAGGAAAGAACTATGCAGATCCCTAAATAGGAATCAGCCAAGTAAAATTTCCCAAGAATACTGATTTTAACGGGGACAAATTGTTCAAATAGAAATCAATCAAGTAAAAGGCCAAAGAATACTTCTTTTAACAGGGAAATCATTCAAATCCCTAAATAGAATCAGTTAGTACGACTGATTCATAGAAATAAATATAACAATGGAAAAAATAGAATAAATCAGTGTAACCATTAGAAACATCTAGGGTTCGAGCATACGTGCGAAGATTAACCAAACACGTAAAGAGATGGCTAGATTAAACATTGAAAGAAAAAAATCTTTTAAAGAGGAGTCTGGGAAGAACCCTAGTTTCAGAAAGAGTGAATAAAATCGAAGCAGTTAACTAAAACAAAAGACATTCAAGGGAATATACCAGATAATACTCGAATCATTTCAGATCTACAAAGATCTGAACAGATTAGAAAAGTAGTGAAACTAGGGTTTTTTCAGAAACAGTAGAGATGAAGAAACTCGGCCAAAAACCCATTGACTCATACTAAAAGCAATAGGAAATCCATACTCACAAACAAAAAATGGCCTTAGACAGGCCGGTAAGCAAGTTTTCGACAAGAACAAGTTGGATCTCCATGAGATTTTCCCAAGGATCCATGAAATCAAACAGACAGGACGTATAGAAAGCTAGTAGTGGTCGGAGAATGCAAGAAAACTCCATAGATGGGAGCTTTTCGCCGGTGACGACGATTAGGGATAGGGGTGAGTTGAGAGAGAATGGGAGAGGTTAAGGAACCCGTGACGGAGGAAATGAAAGAGTGAAGGGGGGTTAGGGTAGTTGGTGAATTAAAATGGTAGGTAAGGTTGTGGACTGTTGATCTAAAAGATCAACAACCACGATTGAACGGGGTTATTGGATCGGGCAGGTATAGATTGGGCTTAGGGGTGAATTGGGCTGGTTTATTAAGGGGTTTGGGCTGATGTATAATGGTTAAGTCCTAAAAATTAAAGGAATTAAGAGGCTATTTGTTAAATACCCAATTAGTTGACAAAAGTAATTTATAAAAATAATTAACGCATTATAAAAAATGATTTTCATGCACAATTTTTTTAAAAAATAATTATTCAATATTTTAAGAATACAACAAACTATTTTCTGGTAAAGTAATGTAATAATGCATGCATGAGCTATAATTGCAAAGTTATTCCAATTATAACTTAAGAACTGTAAAAGTGGCTATTTATGAAATGATTTAAGCTTAATATAAATATAAATAGCAAAATTAAACCATGAAATTTTTATAAAGTCATTTGTAATGGAGTTAGTGATTATTTATATAAATAAAAATACTGGGATAAATTAATTAAAATCCTTAAAAATACAGAAATTATGGAAAAATATTAATTGATGTTAATGCATAGTTTTGAAGGTATATATGCAAATTTTGAAAATATCATAGGGAAAAATTGGGTATCAACACTCACGATGCTGGAGGTAACATTAGCAATACTGGGCATTGCCACCTCCTGAACAACCATGTGTTGTTCCTCTTCCATGTTCACAGGAAATTGGATGAGGCCCTGAATATTGTCTGTATCTCTTACTTCACGCAACCTCTTGTGAAATGTTCTCTCAGGTTCGGGGTCAAAGCCGTCAAGTCTGTCCTGGCTTCTGACCCTACGCATTCAATCAAAGTTCCTGAGATTAGAGCAAAAATCACATGACGTTAGAATCAATGAAATAAACAATTAAAGTAAAAAACTAGAAAGTAGTCTATATTCAAGTCCCCGGCAGCGGCGCCAAAAACTTGTTGATCCCAAACGCACACGCAAGTATACGTGGTCGTAGCAAGTAATATAATGTTAAATCGAATGTTGAACACACAGGGACTTGCATAAACTACTTGATGAATCACTCTAATTGTTATTTAATCAAGCCAAAATAAAATCCAGGAATGTAACTAATTTATACTACGAATCTATGGAATAACTAATTATCAAGTACGAAAGTATTGTTGTGTATTCAGTAGAGACAAATATTCCAGGGTTGTGATCAATTCACCACTCGTATTGCGTTCTAATTAACTCTCCCCTTCATATAATTCACTCATGATTGATAATTAATCGATAAACGCTCTCATAGCCTTCTCCCGAAGCACTACTCGCCTATTCTCAATAGATTAACGCC
Organism: Nicotiana paniculata; assembly: GCA_005239505.1. Classification (NCBI taxonomy): domain Eukaryota; kingdom Viridiplantae; phylum Streptophyta; class Magnoliopsida; order Solanales; family Solanaceae; genus Nicotiana; species Nicotiana paniculata. The sequence goes on along the minus strand of ML358249.1, from coordinate 3,813 downwards.
TATATTCCTATGAAATTAATCTATTAGAACGCACTAAGATTACGATGTTTAATTAAGCACGGTGACTAGGTATATTCCTATCCTAACCACAAATCCGCTCCCCTGAAGGGTTAAGATCGCGCTCTCTTCAATTCTTCTCTAATCTATATACGGCTTTCCCAAGCATAACATAGATAGTATATAGAACCAAATTACTGGCCAGACAATTAAGCAATTAAACACAGAATTGAAGAAACAACCATATATTGAGTGAACTATAATCAAGGTTAAATTAATGTCGAATAACAATATTTATGGTTAAACCACAACCCCAGAAAAATGGGTGTTTATCCACTCATGCTATAATCAAACAATTTCATAAGTGTTGCATCAATTGAAAATACTAGAATAAGATGAAGAAAACTGAGAAATCCTTCGCTTCCTAGTGATCCCGTGTGTATCTTCTCTCCAAAAACGGTATCCCCCCTTCACATTTGTGTTTTTGGGTCTATTTATATGTTTTGGGACAAACCCTAAACGTGTAGGGTACTTCTAGTCAAACCGGGAAACACTTAAAACCTTCAAAACTCGGACTAGGCCGGATCAGGGACCAGGCGTTACAGGCCAAACGCCTGGCCAGGGCTGGCGTTATGGGTCAAACGCCCCCCAAACTCCTGGTCTCACCAGGCTTTATAGCCCAAACGCCCGTCTAAAGCCTGGTATGACCAGGCTTTTCAGCTCAAACGCCCGGCTATAGCCAGGTTCACTCTTTTTTGACTCTTGAGCGTATTTTGGACGTTTATGCATCCATTTATCTCGGCTTCCATCTCCAATTCACCTACATATAAAATAGACTCCATTATGCACATACGACGTGTATTTTTATCATTAACGCACATTAAATGTAAGGCACATAATGCTTTAAACCATGAATTATAGCCACACATCAACACCCCACACTTAGACTCTTGCTCGTCCTCGAGCAATGGGTCATTCTACTACCCTTCATCACGTACCAAGTTCATTATAAAGGAGTATTTTACTTTTCAATCACACATCTTTCCCCTTAACTATGATCGATACCAGTAATCAAGTATGAACATAGAAAATTTCACATTATTTCCCTTCTTTAAACATGCCCAAGTATAACAATTTAATCAATTATACCAACAACCTAATTGCAACCACCCAACCTCAAGAGTCAACTTGCAACCACTAAGCCCTCTCAATTCACGCACCTACCCAACAAGAAAGTTTACAACATTACCAATCGTTCATGAGATCATGTGCCCTCACCAACCAACAAAAGAGTGAATATAACTCATCCACACATTTCAATATGGTTTTGAACATAATTTAAGGACATCACACAATTGAACAAATTCACTCACTCTCACAAAGAATTCATATGCATCCCGTGGTAGTACCATAAGGTTGCCCGTAGTGTAGATCTCTACTAATTCAAGTTAGCCAAATCTAGGATCAATTAGGACTTTGAAGATTGTAATGTAGGCTAAGGACGGGTAGGATATGTTTAGGAATAGTGACTAACCCTCCTAAGCACTTTAATACACTACCTTCACAAATCAACTCATTTTCTTCTCAACCAATTCCCTTGCCACAACTCATATTCAACATAGCCCTTTTTCAATCAAGCACTTCTATATTTTCACTAGCACAAATTAATAGAAATTGGAGGTGTGTATCTTTTTGTACATACTTCTACTATAATTTTTTTTCCTTCTTTCCTACACACACTCCATACATGAAGATTCAATGGATAGTGACTTTTGAATACAATTTTCGTGCACCAATGGGCTTTTTCATGGCTCCACCCAAAAGCTACTCCCCAATATCTCATCTTACTTCTTTTAGCGACTAAGTGCCTTAGGAGAAAAAGGTGAAAAAATCTCAATTTAAGAACAAAATAGGGGTACGACTTGTAATGTGGGTACCAAAGAAAAGGTCAAAAGGCTCAACGGGGCTAGCAATGGAAAAATTAATTCTTATGTGACAAGCACATCCATGATCAAGCAAGAAAATGCCTATGTCATCTCCTAGACTAGCATAACTTACAATTTCGCTTCGATTAACACATGAGGGAAGTTCTAGACTACACAAGATAGCATAGAAAATCAATAAACCTCACTCACACATTGCACATGACTCAATCACAACGGTTTTATTCAACTCTCAAGTCAAGCAAGCACACAAAATTGAGAGAAATAAGCAATATCACACTATGTAGCATACAAGTCAAACAACTGAGCTAAGGCGTTACAAAGTAGGCTATTTATTTTTATTCAGGCATTACATGCCAAACCAAATATAAGGGAAAGCAGAATGTATGTCATAACCTAATATGCCGGCACCAAACATGTCAATGGGTATCTCTATGTTACTCAGTTTCTTCCTAAATACTCTAAAACAAATAATTTTAAATACCCGATTCAAGTTACACCCTTGGAAAAGAACCGGTGCCCAAAGAAAAACCAAGGGATACTACCTAACTATCCTAAAAATCTGATTTTATCCCTCAATAAAATTGTCCAACAGATCCATCGTTGGGAAAAGTCCACATATTTCTAAAAAAAAACAATAATTTTATACAATTACTCTTCAGAAAGTAGTTTACCCACCCCACACTTATGTTATGCATAGTCCTCGATGCATGATCACAAAGAAAAACATTAAAACAAAGGTGAAAAATACTCCCTGAGACCCTCTCGGGTCTAGCTCGGACATGATTCTCAATCTTTAGAGTCGGGATGACCCCACACTTAAGCTCAAACATGCCCCTCAGCTTCAACTTTGGGTACTCAGACTTCCCCTACTCTGCAAAATAAAAATAACACAAAACTCGACACTAAAAAAAAATTAAAAAAAGAATAGATATACAGGATGGGTTGCCTCCCAACAAGCGCCTTAACGTCGCTGCACAACGCAGAATCTCGCCTCACAAATCAGCGAGCACGACCTTGGTCTTCTCACGATTTATGTTACCACTCCAATAGTGTTTGTTTCTATGTCCATTCACTAAAAATTTTCTTTCACCATGTATAGCTCGCAACTCAAGTGCACCATATGGGGTGACTCTCACTATCTCAAACGGGCCTGACCATCTCGATTTCAGCTTTCCAAGAAACAATCTCAGCCTAGAATTGAATAATAATACCTGTTGGCCTGGCTCAAAATGACGCGGCTTTTTATGTTTGTCATGCCATCTCTTGGTCTTTTCTTTGTAAAGTTTGGCATTTTCGTATGAGTGCAACCTGAACTCATCCAATTCATCCAACTGCAGCAATCTTTTCTCGCCCGCGACTTCAAGGTTCATGTTTAGCTTCTTGATGGCCCAATATGCCTTATGTTCAAGCTCTACGGGCAATTGACATGTCTTCCCATAGACCAGCTTATACGGTGATGCCCCAATTGGTGTTTTGTACGCTGTTATGTATGCCCATAAGGCATCGTCTAACTTAGCAGCCCAATCTTTCCTGTTCACACTCACCGTTTTCTCTAATATTTTCTTAATTTCTCTGTTGGATACCTCTGCTTGTCCACTTGTTTGAGGGTGATATACTGTTCCAACTCGATGACGGACCCCATATTTAGCTAAAAGGTTATTCAACAACCGATTGCAAAAGTGGGTTCCTTCATCACTAATCAAGGCACATGGAGTACCAAATCTGGAGAATATATTCTTCTTCACAAACGCATCGACAACCATGGCATCATTCGTCGGCAATGCAATTTCCTCCACCCATTTCGACCCGTAGTCAACTGCCAGCAAAATGTATTTATTTCCCCTGGATGATGGGAATGGACCCATAAAGT
>ML358248.1:1061-29690 GCA_005239505.1 Nicotiana paniculata | reverse complement strand
CTTGTGAACTTCTCCTTTTATAGGCAAAAATCCGGACCTCAAATGCGGATTTCAAATTGCAAAAGCATCTTTATGATTCAGCCGGTTACTCTTTGGGCCCCATCGTCACGTGAAGTCGTTGAAGATGGCTTTGCATTATTGTCCTTTCTCCTGTAGCTGCTTTAAAGAAGATGTCCTTTTTTCCCTTAGAATATGTCTTTTTTCCCTTTTCTTTCGTCGTCTTCCTCTTTATTGGAACTGACATTCATACATATTTGTATATATATATATATATATATCTTCTAAGTCGATGGCTTTTGGGGTTTAGCCTTAATTGTTAGCAGGTTTAATTTCTCATATTTGTGTAGTTTTTAGTAACTTGATCGCGATTCACGAGTGTGGAGTTGAGACTAGAAGACTAGGTGGAAATGTAAATGTATGTTTGCCTTTTGTCGTGAATTTTTTTTAGGATAAACTTCATTCAAATGAAGTGTCTCAAAATTGAATTACGCGGAAAAAGGAAAATGGAGAACGTGACTGAATCAAAGCATCAAACAATGCTGTGGAATTCGTCAAATAATTGTGAATACAACTTTTGCTTATCTTGGCCAAAATACCTAGAAAGGAATGAAAATGGGTTGCACCAAACCAAGAGTACTTTACTCTAAATTTTTAAGCTTCCGTTAAATTTGGGAGCATTTTTTTCAAATTTTATTTTCAAATATTTTGTTTGTTTATAGATTTTAACCAGAAAACTTTAAAAATAAAATCTTCAAATCCCAGTTCTAGGGTAGTTTTTGAAGTTTTCTACTTAGGAAACTTCCTTTTCAAGTACGCATATCTAAACACAATTTTTAATTTACAAAAATTATTTTTTATCTCAGCTTCACAAACTCATATTTTAAAACTCATATCTCACTCTCAGGGACGGGTTTATCTCGTAATCATTCGATTACGCCCTCAAACGCTAGCTAGAACTCATCGTTGAAAAAAAACACAAAGTAAACATTAATACTATTTCCCCTTCCGGAGCTGCCTTTTTCATATTGAAAGCCATCGAATCCAAAATTGACTATATTCTCATGTCTTTGACTATGAATGTGAATCGAGTGTTTGTGTTGAAACCACATTTGAAGTTTAACGACCCATTCAATTCAAAATTTCACCTTTTCTTGCTGGAAAATGCATAGTACTTCCACTCTAAATCCCCATATTAACAATTGCTTGTACATGTATCCTTCGAGATTGTTACACGAATAGCCGGTCAGATTTTATATTTACTTTTTCTAGCCGATATACATAGATTATATATTAATTATACATATTTATACATCTATTATACATGAATTATACATATATTAAATATTTACCGGCTATTTCTAGTTTAAGAGATTAAATGGACGACTATTTAGATTAATATTTTAAACCTAAATATTGAGATATGCTCATTCTTCCTATGTCTCTATTTACAAAGTGACAGTGACACCATCCTCCTCTCCAAAATAATCCCCTAAAATAAACTAAATATTCGAATCTAGCTGTAGATTATACCATATACTCCTACTTGTTTAAAAATGTATTTATATCATTCAGATGCAAACAATGTAACATATATAAAATACTCAAACGCCAAAAAAAAAAAAAAACATTACACTGCCACCAGTCATTTTGGCAATTCATATTTCCGTAATCATTCACCATTTATGTCACTCTATTAGAGCGTTCAAACCAATATACACCATTCTTCTCAGTTTGACAAAAAATATTTCATCCCAAAAAGTAAAGCAGCAATGGACAGACTTGTTAAGGCTGATTTGGAGGAACTCAAACTCTGCTTCATCAGAGGGCAAAAGTCTTCTGCAACTTTTAAGTTAACCAATCTCATGCACACCATGTCTGTAGCCATTTGTCTCTCTACCACAAAACCTTCTGTTTTCTCCTTCTCACATCCCTTTTCTATTATTCCTCCCCTCTCCACTGCTTCCTTCACTCTTTTCTTGACTAATTCTTGTGTTCGGCCTCCTCTTTCTACACCTTTGGACACCGTTATGGTTAAGTCGTCTATGCTTCCTACTGGTAAAGCCAGTCAAGATGATCTTCGCCGTCTGTTTTCAAGAACAGGACCACATATATTCAAAGATGCCAAAATTGCCATTTCTCTTGTTGGTCCACAAATTGTGGAGTTTCTTCTTTCACCTAATTCTTCAGTTTCATCCAAGACTTTATTGGATGTCAATTTACTTCTCCCAAAATCCCTGTCCTTGTGTGGTGGCTGTCAGCTTGATTCCTTGCTTAAATCTGCTGCCAAGAATGGAAATTCCCACTGTATTTCAGCTCTAATTGAGGCTGGAGCTGATGTAAATAGAAGGGAATCAGATGGGAACTCTGTCATGTCACTGGCTGTGAAATCTGGAAATCTTGATTCTGTTCAGGTTTTGATCGAGTCCGGTTATACTATTGAAAACTCTGCTGATAGATTTCTGCATGATGCAGCAGCCACTGGCCGCGTGGACTTGATGGAAATTCTTTGTTTGGGTTATGCTGACATAGATTTGAACTCAATTGATTCACAAGGTAGATCTGCCCTTCACATAGCAGCAATTCACGGGCATGTGGAAGTGCTTCAGTTTCTTGTTTCAGTAGGGAGTAATCTTGATATGCCAGATTCTCAAGGGTGGACTCCCTTGCATTTTGCTGCTAACCAAGGCCATGTTGAAGCAGTTGACTTCTTACTAAAGCATTCCAATTTTGCAAAATTTGTTGTAACAAAACAAAGGAAGACTGCCTGTGAGCTTGCTATGGATAACGGTCACTCCAAATTGTATGATATGTTACAGTTAGGAGACACTTTGCATAGGGCTGCAAGAAAAGGGGATGTTGTTAATATCAAGAAATGTATCGCAGAAGGGGCGAATGTGAATGGAAAAGATCAGAATGGTTGGACACCTTTGCACAGAGCAGCATTTAAGGGTGGAATTGAAGGGGTAAAGGTATTGGTAAAGCATGGAGCTAAGCTTGATGTTGTTGATGATTGTGGATACACGCCGCTGCATCTTGCTATTGAGGCTGGGCAAAAGGATGTGGCTATGTATCTAGTTGCTCAAGGTGCTAAGGCTAATTTGAAGAGCTTTAAAGATAAAGGGCTGGTTTCTTGTGAATTGGACTATGTCAAGAACCACCCTTCACATATACATACTACAACTTTGTATCATGTAAAGCATGAAAGATCTTGATTCAAATTGTGAAGAGACTGTTGTATATCCTTTTGACTAATCCAAAAGTTGTGTAGACTTTTTTATACTACACCTGCGACTTGCAATTATGTTCTGTTTTGTAGAATTTGGAAAACAGTTTTTTTCGACTTGTGGCATTCAAAAATCTTGAATTCTTCTCGATCAAATGAAGAAATTTCATTTGAATCATTTTTGATCGAATAAAAGGGATATTAGACTTGATTCTATTTATTTTCAATGTCAGTGAAGCTGAGAAAATACTCAGGCCTGGAGCTCCAGTTATTTCTTCCTTTTTCCATTTCAATATTTGAATCAAACTGTCCGTAAAGCATTTGGAATACCAATTCGAGGCCATAATATGGAAATAATCTTCAAAAGCAGAATGAATTTATACACGGATTAGCAAGAAAACTACAATAGTATTTAACGAATTTTGCATTTCGACTGAGTTCTTGGAATCCTAAACATGATCTCTGAGAGAAGAAATTGATCATTTCCTGAAGTATATAAAACATAGGGCATACACTAAGTGGAGTTTACCAGCACATTGGTAGTCTAAGTTCCTAAAAATAGTCTCCGACTTCTACTTAGCTATTCTCTGAGATTTTTTTTTCCAGTCTATCCTAAGAAGTAGAAAAGAGATACTGACCTTTAGGCAGAAAAATGTCGGAGTTCATCAAAACAAAACCAAAATGGCCTAATAAATTAAGAAACGAGGTGACAAAAAGATGGCCTTGAACAGATTACGTGGATGACACTGTTAAACTGAACAGCTGGACCTGGTAATAATACATTAGTTTGACATTCCAGGGATGATAATGATTTTGAAGTTACAAGTTTTGGTTAACCAAAAATCATTTTATAAAGGAATTTAATACTAGATAGAGACAATTCATTTTTCATGGAAGCCCGCTTAAACTACTTTATCCATTGACCTATCTAAAGTCTCTTGCAGACGCCATCTTTTTCTAGGAGCAGATAACTCATGTTTTCATACCAGAGGGCTGAGGATTTTCAATATCAAATGGTGTCTGAATTCAAAGGGTTTTGTGCCATCCCATTATAATAGAGCTTTTCTGGAGAAGGCGTCGCTCCTTTAATCAACATTAACACCACAATCTGACTAATATTTTTCCCTTGTAAAAGATAAGGGGAATCGAGAATCAACAAGACGTAGGTTGAACCTAAAAAGTGGTCTTTTGTCTCGTTCAACTGCAATGACTACAGTTAGTTGAGCTGTTAATATCAACTCTACATGTTTAATAGTACAAGTCTAATTTCAAAATTTGCGTTGCTTCTAATTGGGAATGATCAGAGTTGGTTGACTGTGAAGGAATACAATATTTGGTCCTCAATAAAGTGGCCTTTTGACTTATTCACCCTCAATTGTTAGTGTCAGCATGTGAGATATGCCTTTCAAGATTCCCACTGCTTCAGTATCATCATCCCTGGAATGAACATAAGCTAATATTGATGTTTTATACGTCAATATCACACAAGAAGTGGGATGATTTGTGTGGTATTTAATTTTTCGCGTGCACCGAATATAGAGGGGCCTGGTTCTTCTATGTGTTCCTACTATTACCGTTGCAGAATAATAAGTATAGAAATTTAAAGAACACAGAGATTTTTACGTGGAAAACACCTGGCTCAAAAGGTGAAAAAATCACGACCTACTTCCCAGTAGGATTTTCCCAAAACCTTTTACTAAATCAGTGAGCCAAAATTGCATTTACAAAAACTCTTTTGTAAACCTAGGATTACCTCTAATCCCTTGTGGCAAACCAGCATCTAGCTGTTTGCGACAGACTTCAAGTTAACTCTAACTTGAAAACATAAAGTACCTATTACAAATGCTTCTAGATAAAGCTGAAAAAGTACAAGTTAAAACCACCTGCTACAAATAAACTAGACTAAAAGACAAACAATTGGAACTGGTTCCTTTAGCTGGTTCAAGTAGCTTTAGGTTTGCACGCTCAAATTACACATGAACTGCTTGCAAAATTGCTTTGCTATTTTGCTCTCAATTCTTGCTTAACATCTGCTTTTGCGCGTACCTGTGCAATAAGAACATTCTACAATATATAGGATTAGTAGATAAAGAATTAACTAGAGTTCTAATGCTACTCTTCCTTGGTGGAAGAGTTCTAGTGAATCTCAACTCCTAAATCCCTCTTTATCTTAGATAATGTTCTTACTGAATAAGGAGTCATTCTCCTTATCGATTTTTTTTTTTTTTTTTGCAATCTTTTCGATCAGGAGATATTTCTATTTTTCCAGAATACGTTTATCTCCTACATGTGCATCTCGTGTGCCTTGACTCTGCATGTGTCTATGTCTACCAGTGATAGACATGGTTCATTTCTAAGTTCCTTTGTTAATCTTCAATACTATTCTCTTTCTTGGGCCAACAAATTCCCCCTTTTTGGTAATGACAAACTTTGTGTGTCCATAAGCTTAGTCTTATTTCAACTTAATCCAACATTGACACATATTAGAGTAGTAAGCACTTATCATGAAGAACCAGGGTCATTAGGTTATAAATATCACTTGTTCAGAGCACAACATTTTTTCCCCTTTTGGCATCATCGAAAAGTTGCAAGAATATGTGTGAACCCCAGATAATTAAAAATCACTTTTGACCACTAGGGCAACTGCAAATGCATTCATGGATTAATCATTAATAATCAACTAAGAATTCAAACTATCAAAGAAATATAAACAATGAATAAGAACAAAAGCAGCAAACTTCATTGATAGAGAACATGATTCTGCCACAATCCACAAAATGAAACAAAAATAGTTAAAACATGAGCAACAAAAATAAAACATCTCGAATCTGGTTCACTGAAAATTCTAGGCAGGCTAGGTTATTAAGGCTTGGAAGAACTGGGGACTTGGTTTTTGGTTTGGAGAAGGTGAAACATGTCTTGAAGAATTCCATCATTCTTCTCCCTTTCCTTTGTGAGCTCAGTTCTGACAGCATCTCTCTCAGACTCTACCTCAGCCAAACGAGTCTTCAGCTTTACTATCTCAGCATCCTTTGCCCCACTCTCCTGCTCTAGGGCCCTGACCTTGCTGTTAACAAGTGTTCTTTTAGATGAACCAGGTTCATTGGGAATGGCATGGATCTCATAACCACAAGCAAGAAGAGTATTGATCCCAAATTGGTCTTTGCTTGTGGCTATCTCCCACTTCTTCAGTGGCACCTTACAATGAGCAAGAACAGTAGTGAGAATGAAGCCATAGGGTGAATGATGAACCCATGCCAGTTTATTTGCCTCCCACTATCTAGAAATTCAATCAAGACCAAGTCCATGTAGTTGGCAATATGTCTCCTTTCCTATCTGGGCAGCACACACTTGTTGACGAATTCAAATAACACCTTGTGGGGTGGCTTCATTTCACTCTTATAAGTTGCCTTGGGTTCACTTTCTTCTTCATTATCACAGAACTTTCTAGTGTTAACCAGGCAGTTGGAAGAGAATTCAGACTTGGCCATTTCTGCCTTGTATAGTCATCATAACCTTCAGAGAGTATACCAAGGATTTCACCCAGCTTTTTAGCATCAAAGGAAATTTGAACCCCTTTCACCAAGCTAGTGACTATGCTATCCTTTACCTCAGCATTGGCCATGAATTCCACAATCTCATTCCTTGCTAGTCTCCCATCCAGCTGATGGTCCTTCCACCCCTGTAACACAAGTTTCTCCAGCAGTAGGATCATCCCTTCTTCCTCCAAGTCATTGAAAAGTCAACTTTTCAAAATTGTTCGTTTGCCAAACTTGGCCAGCTTGTCCTTTTCACCATCAGACTCATCCTCCTCTTCACCACCCCAATCTTCCTCTTCAGTAATTTTCACTTGCTTGTCTTTCACTGCAGACCTGGTTCGTTTAGCCAAGATAGAGGATTCAGTAGACTTAGAAACAGATAAAGATTTCTTTGAGGAAGTCTTGGCTTTCTTGGTCTTTTAGGGGTCTGAACCTCTACCTCAACTGTCACTTTTTCACTTTGATAGACCAAGTCCATCTCATCCACTTCAACAGGCTCAACCACTTTTTCTTTCCCCTTGTCTACTCTTTTCTTCTTACTCTCCTCTAAAGCTCTCTACAACTTGTCCTCACTTTGCTTTAGCTTGCTTCTTGTAGTTCTTCCTCTTGCGAGAGGAATGTCAGAAGTCTCGGAAGGAGCAGTTTTCCTTTTCTTGTTGGCTCTTGTTGTACCAGGAGTTGTAGCTTTAGGAGTTCTTTTCTTCTTAGGGTTGTAACTGTCACCTATCTTTTCCAAGAGATCAGCCAGTGTTCCCTCAACAGATGAACCGGGCTCATCTGCTTGCTTTCCAAGATTCACTAGCCCTTCAGCGGCTTCTCCCGATCCACTTCCCCCTGCGTTCTTGCTACTTTCGTCCACCTTTTCTGGCTCAGCTCCACAAATAGCCGTTCTAACAGTTTTAGAGGTGGGTGAAAAATCAGCTACTTCTTTCCCTTTTCTCCTCTCATCACTCCGTACTCCCTCACTCTCCTTTTCTTTTTCTAATTTATTTTTACCTCCTCCATTTATTGTCTCAAGAATTTCCACATCCACCACAGACCCAACCAGTATGAACCTATTTTCTAGATTTTCAGCAACACCAGAGATGACCCCAGAAGAAGGGTTTGGGACAGATGTTACCTCTTCAGAATCGGAAGACCCAGTTTCTTCCCCCTCAGTCGCCAACTTGAAGGAGTCATCAAAATTTTGGGAGTCTTGGGCTTGGCTTGCTTGAAGCTAGGCATTCAATTTTCTTGAAAGTTATCCTCTAGCTACAGTTTTCTTTGCAAGCATTTTTACTCGTCTTCTCCTAGGTTGAGGGGTAGCGCTGGGTTGAGAGGTAGTGGAAGAAGAGGAAGGGGGAGGGGGAGTACCAGGATTGTCGCTGGAGTTTGTCATTTTGGGTATGGTTCTGTAATGAAGAGGATGGCTTGAATGAAATTTTGAAGGCAAAGAGAAGAGAGAAGGTTTCGACGGGTTGCATAAATTATGAGGGATTTGCAGTGATGATGATGAGGGATTTAAAGTAGGAGTGTAATTAATACACAACAATAGCTTTTTGTAGTCAATTAGAAGTCTAATCATCTTGCAATTTTCAGTTCGAATCGACGGTTACAGCTTCCCTAGAATCTAGGTGTTTTAATTAGGCGAGGATTCTTGTTGAAACGAAATTGGTTCCAATTTTAGTTGGATAGGCTTTGGAAGATTTTGGACTTGGGTAGAACTATGCTCATGATTTAAATATTAGTATTTCAAATTGTGCAGAGTGTAGAACACATACCTCGTTATTCAGATGAACCAGCACTGATGAACCAGGTTCTTCACTAGGAATCCTCTTGATCATGTCTCAATTTGTCAAAATAGAGAAAATTTCATTAGAGACCAGTGAGTCATATTAACACATGGTACATGAGTATACTATTTACAGTATGAGACTGAGCAAATATTAATCTAATTATCTGCACAAATTCTAGAATTTCTAACCAAAAAAAAATTCAAATTTTCCTTTTTTTTCATGTACATTCTGAACTGGTTCCATTAGGTGATCTTAATCATCCTTAATTCTAATCTGTTCCTTTCAAAGTGCTTTTGTAAGGATGTCAGCAATCTTCTTATCATTAGCACAAAACTCTATAGTGATCAATCCCTTTTCATAATTGTCCCTTAAAAAGTGATGTCTAACATCTATGTGCTTAGTTCTCTTGTGATGAACGGGGTTCTTATTCATACTAATTGCACTAGTGTTATCACAAAAGATAGGGATACATCTAACATCAATTCCAAAATCCATCAATTCATGTTTAATCCACAATAATTGAGCACAACATGAGGCAGTAGCAACATACTCAGCTTCAGCAGTAGATAAGGCCACATAATTTTGCTTTTGGGTGGCCCAAGACACAAGACATGAGCCAAGAAAGTGTGCCATACCTGAGGTGCTCTTTCTATCCACTAGAAAACCTGCATAGTCGGCATCAGCATATCCCACAAGATTAAAATTACTACATTTTGGATACCAAAGATAAAAGTCAGTGGTGCCTTTTAGGTATCTCAAGATTCTTTTGACAGTGGTCAAGTTGGATTCCTTTGGATTTGCCTTAAATCTTGCACAAAGGCCTACACTGAAAATAATGTCAGGTCTACTAGCAGTGAGATACAATAATGAACCAATCATTCCCCTATACAACTTTTGATCAACAGATGAACCAGGTTCATCTATATCTAACTTTGTGACAATTGCAATAGGAGTGTCGATTTCTTTGGACTCTTCCATTTTAAACCTCTTAAATAACTTTTTTACATACTTCTGTTGATGGATCATAGTTTCATTTGAATTCTGTTTAATTTGTAAGCCTAAAAATAAATTAAGCTCACCCATCATGCTCATTTCAAATTCATTCCCTATTAGTTAGCAAATTATTTACTTAGCTTATCAGTAGTTGCTCCAAAGATTATGTCATCTACATATATCTGAACCACCAAGAGATCTTTACATTTTTCTTTCAAGAACAAAGTGTTGTCAATATTACCTCTCTTGTAGTCATGCTCAAGCAAAAACTTTGATAATCTTTCATACCATGCTCTTGGAACTTGCTTGAGTCCATAAAGTGCTTTGTCAAGTTTGTACACATGATCAACATTTTCCTTGTTCTCAAACACTGGAGGTTGCTTGACAAACACTTCTTCCTTTAGATAGCCATTTAGGAAGGCACTCTTGACATCCATCTGGTAAGGGTGAATTTCATGTAAGCAGCAAAGGCTATGAGGAGTCTTATAGCTTCCAGCCTTGCCACTGGAGCAAAAGTTTCATCATAGTGTATGCCTTCCTCCTGAGTATATCCTTGAACCACCAACCTTGCCTTGTTCCTTGTAACTGTTCCATCTTCATCAAGTTTGTTTTTAAAGACTCACTTAGTACCAATTACTGATCTATCCAAGGGTCTTGGTACCAGATGCCAAACTTGACTCCTTTCAAATTGGTTGAGTTCATCTTGCATTGCATTTACCTAGTCTGCATTATGCAAAGCCTCAGCAACATTTTTAGGTTCAATAAGAGATAAGAAAGCATCAAAAGCACAAAGATTCTTTAAAGAAGATCTAGTTTTGATTCCAGAGGTTGGATCAGTAATGATGTTCTCAATAGGATGAGAACTTTGATATAAGTAGGGTTTCACAACCAACTGGTTACCCCTTTGATGTTCCTTCAGTGTTTTGTTGTTGTGGAATAGGTTCAGGGACAGGTTCCACTGATGTTTGAGAATTATTTCCTCTTTGTTCTATTCCCCTGTCATGTTGCCCGGGATGGATAAACCTGTTCCATCACCTGTTCCTTCCTCTATGTAGCTTCAGTCTGGGTTGTGGCTTCATTTAAGTTTCTAACCAGTCCAATTGCTTCATCATCATGGTCCTGTCTCTCAGAAAGAAAATTAGTTTCATCAAAAATCACATGAACACTTTCTTCAACACACATAGTTCTTTTGTTATAGACTTTATAAGCTTTACTATGTGAAGACTCCCTCATCACTTATGGGATCAAATTTACCTTGGGAGTCTTTACCATTGTTGTGCACAAAGCACTTGCAACCAAATGCCCTATGGTGGGATATATTTGGTTTTCTCCCCTTAAGTAACTCATAAGGACTCTTCTCTACAAAAGGTCTTTTCATGCACCTATTTATGATATAACATGCAGTATTTACAGCTTCTGCCCAGAAGCTATGTGGCAGTTTACTAGAAAGAAGCATAGTCCTAGCCATATATTCAAGTGTCCTATTCTTTCTTTCAACTACTCCATTTTGTTGTGGGATTCTAGGAGCAGAAAAATTATAATATATGTCATGCTCATCACAAAATTCAGCAAATTTAGAATTTTAAAATTCACTGCCATGATCAGACCTAATTGATGCAAGTTGATTTCCTAAGTGTTTCTAAGTTTTTCTAAGAAAAGAAGTGAACATGTCAAATGCTTCATCTTTAGATGTTAAAAACAATGTCCAGGTAAACCTAGAGTAATCATCAACAAGCACCATCACATATCTCTTACCACCCCTACTTAATGTTCTCATTGGACCACAGAGATCCATATGAACCAGTTCCATCATTCTGGTGGTACTTACCACTTTCTTGCATTTAAAAGAGGATCTTACCTGCTTCCCCCTTGCACAAGCCTCACAAACTTTGTCTTCCTTGAACTTAATGTTAGGCAGTCCTATCATCAAGTCCTTGGAGACTAATTTGTTGAGTTGGCTCAAACTTGCATGTACAAGTCTCTTATGCCAAAGGAGAGGATCACTGTCCATCACACTCAAGCAAGTTAGTTTATTTTCTGAAAGTGTGGACAGATCTACAATATATATATTGTTCACTTTATCACACAATTGTGATACACTTATTTAGACTGTATTTCAGGCCGTTATCAAATAGACATTCTCAATGGAATGAGAGTCATTCTTACCTACCTTACCAACCCCAATGATTTCACATTTCTTTCCATTTCCAAAGGAGACATTTCCTCCTTTGAGGTTCTCAAGTGAAAGGAACTGGTCCTTGTTTCTTGTCATGTGCTTTAAGCAGCCAATATCCATGTATCATATTTGGTTGCTCCCGTTCACTTGAACCTACAAAAGGAAATCAGGGGTTAGTCTTAGGAACCCAAACCAGCTTGGGTCCTTTTTTATAAGCAAAAGGATGAATTAAATTCTTTTTAGCCCAACTTGGTAACCGATTCTTCCCTTGAACAAAATTTTTGTTCTTTTGACTGGCCTTTTCTTTTGCATTACATTCACTTTTATAGTGACCCGACTTACCACAGTGAGTTCAAATATTGTTCTCAGGAAGAGTGAGGTACTTACTTTTAGGATCCCACTTAGGTAGCTGATTCCCAAAGCCAAGTCCTCTTCTTATTGCTACTATGATGTTCCTGTAGCCATGTTAAAGCATCGAAGGACATGTTCCATTTTCTAGTTCTGTCTAGTTCATGCTTGACTTTGCCTAAATCCTCTTTCAACACTCTTACCTGCTCATCCTTCTTATACAACTCATCTTTCAGTTTACCTACATTTTCTTCTAGAGTGAGTTGTGTGCAATCAGTTGTCTTCTTACTGGTTCCTAATTTCAGTTTTAGATTTTCAGATTTTAACTCAAGGACATTTGCTTCAAATGTATGAATCTGGATCTTCAGTGCAGTATTCTCACTCACAATCTCACTGGCTCTAAGTTCCAGGTTCTTACACTTCGCTTTTAAAACCACACAATCCTGAGACATCTGCTTCTTTTCTTTATTTAAAACCTCAGATTCATCAATGAAATCTAGCAATAATTCAAAGAGTTTTTCTTTAGACAAAAACTTAATCTTGTCTTTGAGATGAATTATACTTACCTCATATTCCTCATGAGATTCTTCATCTGATTCTCCAATTTTCATAAGTGCTTGTCCATCTCCATCTTCATCATCTGATTCCTCATCTGAACTTTCTCCCCAAGCAGCAACCATAGCCTTTGTTGATTCATTGTTATTCTTGGGATGAACTTGTTCCTTCTTCCTGTTCCTTCATTCAGATTTTTCCTTCTTCCATTCAATTTCTCATTGAGGGCAGTTCTTGATGTGATGATTAGTCTTCCCACACTTGTAGCAGCCCTCATTGGTTGAAAAAATTGTTTTTTCAAGAACCCTTTTTTGTTGTAATTTCCACCTCGTGAAGAACTCTTTCCTCTCATAAGGTATTTCTTGAAGTCCTTGGTGATCATATCCATTTCATCTTTCTCCAGATTAGCACCTTCAGTGATTCTGAGTGCCAGACTCTTTTCCTTCTTGGGCACATCCATCTTCATCCATCTTCATCGTTTGCCTTCTAAGTTCATAGGCAGTAAGATTTCCAATCAGCTCATCCAGTTTAAGAGTTGCAATGTTCTTAGATTCTTGAATTGCAGTGATTTTGCTTTCCCAAGAAACTGACAGAACCCTTGTCAGAATTTTCTCAACTTTGTCTTTTTCAAGAAAACTCCTTCCTAGAGGCTTAAGTTCATTAGTTAGTGTAGTGAACCTTGCATACATCTCTTGGATAGTTTCTCCTTCCTTCACAGTGAAGTTCTCATATTGAGAATATAGTAGAGTACCTCTGGACCTCTTCACTTGAGGTGTTCTTTCATGAGCCACTTACAAAGTGTCCCAAATTTCCTTAGCAGTAGTACAACTTTGAATTCTGTTGTACGCGTCTGGGCCAAGTCTACACAAGAGCCATTTCTTGGACTTAGCATTCTTCTCCCACTTTCTTAAGTCCTCAACAATGCAGTCAGCTCTTGTTTTTGGCACATCTACTCCTTCAGCATTCTTCTTCATGGTAGACAAGGGACCATCAGTAACAATGTCTCATAGTTCGTAGTTTTCTCTAATTATTTGGACTCTCATTATGTTCTTCCACCAGGAGTAGTACTGTCCATTGAAGAGTGGAGGCCTAGCAATTGATTGCCCTTCCCAGTTCCCAAGTGGTGCACTCATGTTGATCTTCTCCTAAAGTGTTAGCCTCTTCAAGGATAACTCGCTCTGATACCAATTGATGTTTTATACGTCAATACCACACAAGAAGTGGGATGATTTGTGTGGTATCCAATTTTTCGCGTGCACGGAGTATAAAAGGACATGGTTCTTCTATGTGTTCCTACTACTACTGTTGTGGAATAATAAGTATAGAAATTTAAAGAACACAGAGATTTTTACGTGGAAAACACCTGGCTCAAAAGGTGAAAAAACCACGATCTACTTCCCAGTAGGATTGTCCCAAAACTCTTTACTAAATCAGTGAGCCAAAACTGCATTTACAAAAACTCTTTTGTAAACCTAGGATTACCTCTAATCCCTTGTGGCAAACCAGCCTCTAACTGTTTGCGACAAACTTCAAGTTAACTCTAACTTGAAAACACAAAGTACCTATTACAGATGCTTCTAGATAAAGCTGAAAAGGTACAAGTTAAAACCACCTACTACAAATAAACCAGAGTAAAAGACAAACAATTGGAACTGGTTCTTCTAGCTGGTTCAAGTAGCTTCAGGTTCGCACACTCAAATTTCACACGAACTGATTGCAAAATTGCCTTGCTATTTTGCTCTCAATTCTTGCTTAACCTCTGCTTTTGCGCGTACCTGTACAATAAGAACATTCTGCAATATATAGGATTAGTAGATAAAGAATTAACTAGAGTTCTAATACTACTCTTCCTTGGTGGAAGAGTTCTAGTCAATCTCAACTCCTAAATCCCTCCTTATCTTAGATATTGTTCTTACTGAATAAGGAGTCCTTATCCTTATCGTTTTTTTTTTTGCAATCTTTTCGATCAGGAGATATATCTATTTTTCCAGAATACGTTTATCTCCTGCATGTGCATCTCACGTGCCTTGACTCTGCATGTGTCTATGTCTACCAGTGATGGACCTGGTTCATTTCTGAGTTCCTTTGTCAATCTTCAAAACTATTCTCTTTCTTGGGCCAACAAATACGTAGTACTAGGCGTTCTATCGTCATCCGCAAGCAGTGACAGAGCTAGACAGAGCTAGAAGCCCAGCTATGGTTTCGGCCGAGCCCAGTAATTTTTGCTCAAACAGCATATTTGTATTTAAAAATTATTAACTATATACAAGTATTAAATTTATAATCCAGCTATTAGCACTTGAAATCGTCATTTTAAAATGTTGAACCCATAAAATTGAGATTCTGGTTCCACCTCTATGACCCCACAGGTAGTTTAAGCAAAGGCAAGCCAAGTTTGACATGTTGAATAACTTCTGTCTATACCATTATTTTTTGTGACATTATTTCTTAAATTTATAAGGCATTTTGTTTGTGCTGCGATGAAGCGAACCTTTCATGACATATAATTAGCAACAATACTTCTTAGAAGAACGAGTTTGGATTTCCTTTCCACTCAATTAGATCTTTTGAATCTACTAACAATTTTATTGTTAACCCTTGTGTACATATATGGTCTTAGTTGGTATTCTCCAGTAGGTTACAGGCAGTCTCAGATATTGAAATGGCTAAAAGTTGAAATAAGTCGATATCCAAGTTGAGTATCATCTCAGCTTCTAATTATCATAAACACAATTAAGCAATGCCACTGAAAATCAAAAGATGATAACATTCTAATTCCCGTTCTCATATTTACAGCAGACTAAAGCAAGATCTTTGAGAGCCAAAAGACCCAAAAAAATGTATTTTACAACAACAGAACATACTCGCTTCAAGATCCTAGTATTTCAAGGCAATTCAGACTAGAAGCTGCAGAGAAAACACAAAAGGAGTTCACAATGCTTCTGATTAGTCAAAAGGATATACAACAGTCTCTTCACAATTTGAATCAAGATCTTTCATGCTTTACATGATACAAAGTTGTAGTATGTATATGTGAAGGGTGGTTCTTGACATAGTCCAAATCACAAGAAACCAGTCCTTTATCTTTAAAGCTCTTCAAATTAGCCTTAGCACCTTGGGCAACTAAATACATAGCCACATCCTTTTGCCCAGCCTCAATAGCAAGATGCAGCGGCGTGTATCCACAATCATCAACAACATCAAGCTTAGCTCCATGCTTTACCAATACCTTTACCCCTTCAATTCCACCCTTAAATGCTGCTCTGTGCAAAGGTGTCCAACCATTCTGATCTTTTCCATTCACATTCGCCCCTTCTGCGATACATTTCTTGATATTAACAACATCCCCTTTTCTTGCAGCCCTATGCAAAGTGTCTCCTAACTGTAACATATCATACAATTTGGAGTGACCGTTATCCATAGCAAGCTCACAGGCAGTCTTCCTTTGTTTTGTTACAACAAATTTTGCAAAATTGGAATGCTTTAGTAAGAAGTCAACTGTTTCAACATGGCCTTGGTTAGCAGCAAAATGCAAAGGAGTCCACCCTTGAGAGTCTAACATATCAGGATCACTCCCTACTGAAACAAGAAACTGTAGCACTTCAACATGCCTATGAATTGCTGCTACGTGAAGGGCAGATCTACCTTGTGAATCAACTGAGTTTAAATCTATGTCAGCATAACCCAAGCAAAGAATTTCCATCAAGTCCACGCGGTCCACATCAGCTGCATAATGCAGAAACCTATCGACAGAGTTGTCAATTGTATAACCAGACTCAATCAGAACCTGAATAGAATCAAGATTTCCAGATTTCACAGCCAGTGACATGACAGAGTTCCTATCTGAGTCCCTTCTATTTACATCAGCTCCAGCCTCAATCAGAGATGAAATACAGTGGGAATTTCCATTCTTGGCAGCAGATTTAAGTAATGAATCAAGCTGACAGCCACCACAGAAAGACAAGGCTTTTGGGAGAAGTAAAGTGACATCCAATAAAGCCTTGGATGAAACAGAAGAATTAGGCGACAGAAGAAACTCCACAACTTGTGGACCAACAAGGGAAATGGGAATCTTGGCATCTTTGAATATATGTCGTCCAGTTCTGGAGAAGAGACGGCGGAGATCCTCTTGGCTGGCTTTACCTGTAGGAAGCATAGATGACTTAACCATAACTGTGTCCAAAGGCGTAGAAAGAGGAGGAGGATCACAAGAATTAGTCAAGAAAAGAGTGAAGGAAGCAGTGGAGAGGGGAGGAATAATAGACAAGGGATGTGAGAAGGAGAAAACAGAAGGTTTTGTGGTAGAGAGACAAATGGCTACAGACATGGTATGCATGAGATTAGTTAACTTAAAAGTTGCAGAAGACTTTTGCCCTCTGATAAAGCAGAGTTTGAGTTCCTCCAAATCAGGCTTAACAAGTCTGTCCATGATTTGTTTCTACTTTCTACTTGGATGGAAGAATGTTCACAAACTGAGAAGAACGGTTTACATGGGGCTGCTCTAATAACGTGATTCATTGATAACTGATTAGGGAAATATGAATGCCACAATGGATGATGGCGATGTATTTTTATTCTTTGGCATTTGACCTGAGTGATAAATATAATAAGGTATAATCTACAGCTAAATTCGAATATTTCGTTTGTTTAAGGTGATTGTTTGTGGAGAGTAGGATGGTGTCATTGTCACTTTGGCTCTGCGTCATACCCATATGGATTAGTATTATTTATTAGCAACAGGTTTCAATTCTTCTGATGGATCAACTACGACACTGTTATAGGATCTTTGACAAGGCACACCCGTACTGTATTTTCCTTCTTTCTATATATGTGGCGTGTGTATGCAAGTACATTTGCTTTGGGATTTGCTTGTCAAATGCGTAGGATTTACAAGGAACTAAGCATTTTCTAGCAGGTAGACATAGTCTAGGATGTCAATAAATATTTAAAAACCAGACTAAACCGACTGAATCATACCGTGCCGAATTGATTTATAGGTTTTTTTTAATAAAATCGTAGGTTTTTATATAAATCTATAATCGTACCGATAATTAGGGGAAGTTTTTTATTTTGTGAAAATAAATCGAAAAAATACTGAATTGTATCGGATAAATTTACATGTAGAAAATATATTTATATATTAAGTTTAAAAATAATAAAGCATTAATTTTTTTTGGGCATTGGAGTTATAAAAATGGTTAAAAGTCAACGAGTAACTAAACTCAAAATCCTAATTTTCAAAATTATTATGCTACTCATATTAAAACTAAATTATTTCCAAGCATATTCCCTAGCAAGATACAAGGTATTCTAGCAATTATGAGTAGCAAACTGCAATGTATTAGATATGTTTTCTTTCGTATGATTTAAATTTATCTTTTTGAATATTTAATCTTCCATATACTTTGTTGTTGAACCCTAGGTTGGTTAATATCTTTTCATTTGTGTTATTTATATTTTCTTTGTCTTTACTTAGTTTCTTTTATGTTGTAGAATAGTTGATGAATCTAATACTCTAGCCATTCTTTCATGTTTTCTTAATTAATCACCTTGCAAACAGTAAAAATATCTAGAGAGTTTTGTGAATAACCAAAATAAAAGTATGTATGTTATCGCATTCTACTTCTACTAGTGACTTTTACCTGACATTTAAAAAAATACCAAAAATTAACCGAACCGTACTAATACCAAAGAGAAACCGACATGATTGGGACGGTTTCGGAAAGTCTAATTTGGTTATACAAAATAAAATAACCGAAAAATTGATATGGTACAAACTTTATAAAATAACCGGCCGAACCGGACCATTAATACCCCTAGACATACCTATAAATATATCAAGACTCTAATCTCTCTATATTAATTATCAGCTTTAGAATTGCCTCCAGATTTGAATGAGCTAATGCAGAATGCTAAACCAGTTGATTATTTGAACCAAATAGAGAACATTTGGAGCGTTTAGATTACTACCCTCAAATAATAAATCTAGTGGAATGGTAACTATACAAACTAGGCAAACCTGAAATTTGCAAACTAAGAAGAATCGTTTAGATTGAAGTGCATGCTTCTTTAAGCTAGACGAATAGACAAAATGATTCAATGTAATGATCATTCGCTTGAACTTGTTTTTCTTTCATTGTCAGCAGAGGTGGCAATCACTGTTAGATCTCTCAACGAGAGCCTCATTCTATCTGGAGGAGATAGTTTCGATAAATCCAATTAATTAAGTCGTTGTGTTTATCTTAATCTAGATATTCTCTTAGTTGATAGGATCCAAATGAAAAGAAGAAGAAAAAGAAATACAATAGTAGAATTTGCCCTCTTTCTTATTTAAAAAAAAATAAAACTAATCGAAAAGTGTATTGTTCATAGACTTGTAAAACAAGATGAGACTATCTGAAAGGCTAAAAAAGTTAAATCAAAATAGTGACTATGGCCGAAACATCTTTGATCTTAACGTCTCAACTCACTTGATAATATTATTTCTTCCTCTAGTGGGAATCTTGGAAAGCATATATCATCAACTGATACTACAAACCCAGTGGGAGTAAACGACAAACAATCACTTTTTGATGACAAAACATATACAATATTCATTTCCACTACAATCAATTAATCAATAGGTATGCAGATTGAAGCAGCTCAATCTTGATCATGTAAGCTTGATTTTAACAGTTCAACATGCAGAGCAACTTCCTGGACGGCAATAATAATAAAAACTTAAGTATGTCTTCATCTCTTACGTATTGTTTTTGAATGAGACGAAATACCAGTTTTCATGTTTAGCGACGTTTTCTTGTTCTTCATTCATCAACATTATTAGGGACAAAAATCAATATTTTTATTTAGAAGGGAGGACTGATGTAAGAAGAAGGGCTTAGTGAGGATCAAGCTTTTTGCAATTTCAGAATGTAATACAGGAGTTCTGCTAATTAACGAACTAATAGTCAACCCTCTGTCGGTGTTTGTTTGACTCAAAAGAGTGATCTTGGTTCAAATAATTAAATTTATATATTAAGGAGTTAAATCTAATTAATAATAATATTTTTAGACGCGAGTTATGAAAGCGTGATTAATGTTGAATAGATTTGGTAGAAGAATAATAGTGTGTAACAATCATCCCAAATAGCGTGAATAATAAATGAGCAATAAATAGCAATGAACAATAATAAATGTCATTTAGGTAAATAAAGAAAAGATTCACTCAATAGAGGAGAAGATAGATTTCCAACAATGATGAATGGCAGACAAATCTTTGAATGTTCGAATTATTTTTGGATCTGGTGGGAAGTATGGAATAATGTGGACAAGAATCTTGATAAAAATGTGTTGTATATCTCTTAGTAAGAGAAAGAGAATCTTTTTATCAAAATGTATTCTGACAAAATGAATATCACCTCCACTACATCGTTGTCTCTTTTCCTATATATATATGAGACATACCTCCAACATACCCTAATAGTACAAGTGCAGAAAATATTCACTAAAATATTCTCTTTAACATCCCATTTTGAAAACTAGCTGTTACAGGGTAGATTTTGATATCTCGACCATTGTTGACATCTCGACGACCTCACTGCTTCCTGGTCGATCTCGACTAACCCTTTTCTTAATGCTATATCACCCTAAATATTCTAGGGCAGATTTTGACCTATACAGTTAGTCCCTCTGCTTACTGAGGCAGGCCTCAGACGGCCTTGATCAGCGGATTCTGTTTGTCGTGGTCGAGAAGATTGGACGAGATGGAAACATGGCCTTTCGTGATCCGCAACTTTTGTGGTTGCATCACTTCTCGATCAAAATGACGTCATGACAGCATGCGCCATTGTGTTGTGTTTTCCCGATGCTTTGCGTCATTTCGCGTGCGTCTGTTGGTTGGATCTGCCGCTTCAATACCTGTGCTAGGTAATGATGGCATAATTTCTTAGTTTCGATGCCCAAATTCTTATAAATAGGGATGTGAAGGCACACACTCGTGTTTTACATATTTCCCATATCGAAACCTTACACCTTCTTCCTATTACATTGTTGCGTATCTTCCTTTCGTACTCTAGCGATCCTTTTACCGTTTAACTCTTCGTTACTTGAATACCTTCTCTTTCTTCAGAACTATGGTTAGTGTATTTTCTTGTCCAAGTGAGGGAAATAACTCGGTTCCCCTGGCGATGGTTTTGCCTCCTCACGCGGAGGGCGTCTCTGTTGTCGTGGAGGATGAGAAATTTCCCACGGTGGAGGAGATAATTGCTCGTGGTGAGAAAGTCAGGTCTGACTTTACAAAGGCGCATGAGGTCGAGCCCGAGATCTCTGAGTCGGCGATGAAAGAGGCCGATTTATTAGAGCTTAGGGCTAAATTTGACATTCCCGCACACATCGAGTTGATCCCTACAGGGCAGGACGTGGTACAAGTCCACCGCCCTGGGTATTGTACGTTCTACGCCTACCCCTTTTATGTTGGCTACACTCATCCCCTTCTCCCTGTGGAGGAGGAGTTCTGCCTTTTCTATGGCATTTGCCCGGCTCAGCTCGCGCCATATATATACTACTTCAACATCAATCTCTTCTCCGTCTGTGGATATTCCTATGATGGGGCCTCCCGGACCGTGGATTCTGTGATGGATGACTTTACTTTCCATGAAACGGCGATCATAATTCTTGAGGCGACGTCGAGTTGGAGTTCGAGGTTCCGAGATCTCCGGAAGACATAAAGAGTGTATCTCTTCCTTCTGCGATGATGGAAATCGAAGGGCCGGCTGCTAGGATTTCTGATATTTCGCAACAAAAGAGGCCATCGACCT
The DNA here is from genome assembly GCA_005239505.1 of Nicotiana paniculata. Lineage (NCBI taxonomy): Eukaryota > Viridiplantae > Streptophyta > Magnoliopsida > Solanales > Solanaceae > Nicotiana > Nicotiana paniculata. Next base: position 8,289 of record ML358248.1, on the reverse strand, counting down.
CACGTCCAGCTGACGATGCTTCTTCGCCAGCCGATGAGAGAGGGAAAGGTGTTGTTGAGGATGTCTATGAGACGGGCTCAGACCTCGAAGTTGTAGAGCTGAGGATGATGGAAGAAGGTTTTACTCAGCTCGAGGTGAGGTTAGAGGGGTCTACGCGGACCATCGCGATCCCCATGGATCGTGATCTGTTGAAGGACACAGAGAACGTGATCCCTGCCCTTTGTCCCCTTTGTTCTGACGTGGAGGGTGAAACCCTCAAGGTGCTGGATGACGTTACCTTATTGAGGATCATAGCTGGTCTCGCTCTCAGGGTAAACTTTTCAAGGCTTTTATTTTCTTGTCTGCTATATTCAAAGTTTTAGGCTTCATTTTAGTGCTTTGCTCTTGTCAACGTAAGCGTTCTTATTTTCAATTCTCTTTCTTTTTATGACTGCAGACCATGATCTTGGAAATTGAAAGTGCTTGAAGGCTATATTCAAGAAGCTGCAATGCAAATACTTCGAGTACCGCGGCAAGTACCGGGAGATTTGCAGGCGGTTTGGCGATGACGAAAATATGTAGGTCCTTCGGGATGAGCTGAAGCAAAAGGATGATGAGATGGTGAAGGTCATCGAGAAGTGCAGTGTCCTTGAGGGGACGTTGAGAAATAGGGGAGAAGATCTCGAGGTCAGCAGGGTCATGGAGGTCCAATGCGGCGACCTACAGATGCAGGTGGTCGAGTTGCGTAGGCAATTGGAGGAGTGTCGCTTGCAGATGGAGGTTCTTCATGGCGAGATCACCGAGAAACAAAACGAGCTCGATACGGAGTCCGCTCGGTAGGATGCTTCGAGGAAGACGGAAGCCCTTGAGGTAGTGATTCGGACTCTTCGTTCTGATAGGGAGAACGACTTGGAAATGACAAGGCTAAAAGAAGAGATGCTTGATGAAAGGGTCGGAGAGTTGGAGAAAGAAACCTTTGACCTCTATGACCAAGTTGCTGCTCTTGAGGCTGAGAAGGCCCAATTAATGGTGCAACCGTCTTCTTTCCATACCTCAGACTTTCCTAATGCTCCTCGAGAGTTATACGAGGAGTAAATTCATTTCGAGGACCAGATAGACGTGTTTCGAGATTTGCATATGGCTGGATCTGTTTCTGAGACCGCCCTTGAAGATGCTCGTGTTAAGGATCGGGAAGCTCGAGTCGCTTGCGGGTACGACCCTGCTACACTAAAGACCGGCAAGGATGAGAGGAATGAAAGTGTAGATCGGCTTGATCAGAATGCCTGGTATGACGCTACATATCCTGAGGGCGAAGGCGAGGGTGTTGAAGGTCAGGAGGACAATGCTGTTGAGGGCCAAGTCAGCGAAGAAGTCGCAGACCGTGATGGCGGTGGCCAGCAGTTTTCTTTTTTGACTCTTTGTTTATTTTTGTAAGTAGCTGGTGGCGTCTTCATGAGCCTTTGTAAAAAATATTCTAAGTATGAAATGCCAACTTCGTTATTTGTATCTGATTCTCTTCTTGTGGTTCTTATCTGTATGTTTTTTAATTCTGCCACATGTTTGCCTTGATTTTCTAGTCGTAATCACTTAGTTCGAACAAGGTCGAACATATCCTAAGTTTAATTATGGTCGAGGACCAGTAGGTGTTTGTTCGAACAAGGTCGAACATAGCCTATGTTTAATTATGGTCGAGGGCCGGTGGGTGTTAGTTCGGATAAGGTCGAATATAACCCATGTTTAATTATGGTCGAGGGTCTGTGGATGTTAGTTCGAACAAGGTCGAATGAAACCTATGTTTAATTATGGACGAGGGCGGTGGGTGTTAGTTCGAACAAGGTCGAACGAGACCTATGTTTAATTACGGACGAGGGTCGGTAGGTGTTCGCTCGAACAAGGTCGAACATAACATATGTTTAGAAAGATATAGCTTGTCGACATCGTAAACTTTAAGCATTGTTGCTTTGATTGTACACTTGGAGAAATAAAAATAAACTTCATATGTTGCTGCTTTGTTCATACACTTTGAGAAATTTACAATTTTTTGGGCGTTGGCTGGCGTTCTAGTCCCAGTCTATCTAGTCCCTTCATTGGTTGAACTGGAGAGTACTTGGGGTGTCGAGCAATGAACTAGTTGTTCCGTGTCTCCGTCTTTGCGTAATTTGACTTGAATTTTTCCCTTCGTCGCCTCATTAAAAACCTCGTTGAGAAAACCCAATTAGGACAAAACTCACCTAAAGGAAAAAAGAGTATGACGTGGGGACGCTTTATCTATTAAAAGTTGAAGTACTTGAGGTGGTTAATATTCCAGTTGTTTGGTAGTAGCTTTCCTTCCATTGTTTTTAGTTGGAATGACCCTTTGCTCGTTTTTGCCGTGATTTTGTACGGGCCGTTCAAACTTGTTCCTAGTTTGCCTTCCTGTGGGTCTTTACTTGCTTGTGTTTTAGCTTTAAGTGTGTAGTCCCCGACTTTGAGCGGCCTGACCTTTGACTTCTTATTGTAATAGTGTTCTGCTTGTTGCTTTTGGGCAATCATTCTTACGTAGGACATGTCTCTTCATTCTTCGACCTCGTCAAGCTCCTACCTTCTGTTTTCATCGTTCCTTGGTCTGCTCTCGTGGGAGTATCTTAGGCTGGGTTCCCCGACCTCGATCGATATTACTGCATCAGTCCATAGACTAAAGAGTAGGGTGTCTCTCTTGTGCTTGTCTTCGATGTTGTTCGGTAGGCCCACAATACTTCTGGTAATATTTTCGGCCACAACCCCTTGGCGTCGTCTAGTTTTTTCTTCATGATGTTCAGTATCGACTTGTTGGAGGATTCTAGTTACCCGTTGCCCGCAAGGTGGTATGGCGTCGAAAGTATTCTTATAATAAGCCGCTTCTCAAAAAATTCAGCGACCTTCTTCCCCGTGAATTAGGGTCCATTATCGCAGCTGATCTCTTTGGGGAGGCCAAACCGGCATACGATGTTTTTCCATATAAAGGCGATCACTTCCTGTTCATGTATTTGGGAAAATTCTCCTACTTCTACCCACTTAGAGAAATAGTCAATTAAAACCAGAAGGAATTGCATGTAACCTCGTCCTGCTGGGAGGGGGCCCACGATGTCCATTCCTCATTTGCTGAACAACCAAGGTGAGGTGACTGAGTGGAGGTGTTCGCCTTCTTGGGGAATCATTGGGGCGTACTTTTGGCATTGCTCGCATTTTTCCACGAAGTTCGTGCCCTCTCATGGTGGGCCAGTAATACCTTGCCCGTATGAGTCACCTGACCAAAGATCGGTTGCCCGAATGAGATCCACAATGGACTTCGTGGACCTCTTCAAGGACTCTTCGCGTTTGATTTAGGCCCAAGCATTTCGCTAGAGTGTCGCCATACGTTTTCTTATATAGGTCGTTGTGGATGATATTGTACCTGGCCACTTGCATTCTCAATTTCTTGGCCTTTTTTTATCATCTGGGAGTACGTCGTCCTGCAAGTAGGTAACAATACGATTGTGCCAGTCCCAAGTCAAGTTTATGGTTCTTACCTTGATTTGGTCTAGCGACGAGTTGAGAAGGTGGACCACGTTCCTATATCTGTGTCACGCCCCAAACTCGGGGAGCGCGACCGGCGCTCAACCGAGTGAACCCGGTCAAGCAAGCCTATTGAATACTTTCTACCCAAACTCGCCCATGATTTAAAGAGAACACATATCTTTGTCAATTAACCAATAAGGAGATCATGTAGACAATACCAAATTCATTACCATTAGTTACTTCACTTAATAAGTCTTGAAATGCATACATTCTCATGGTTTGAAGTGGAACAAGTGATCAAAACACAACATAACTTGTTTGACTTTCCCAGCACCCATATACACCCACACTATCTCTACATATCCTCTAATACTTATAAAGAGTACAATGATAGTGCCAGCAACAAGGCCCCGGATATACCTCAAAATATGATGATATAATAAACAAAAAATGCATGACCCCGAGTGAAGTGGGGCTCACCAAATCAGCTAGGAAAAGAGTGCACCGTTATCACTGATCAGTGTCGCCTGCTGTGAAACCATCTGCATCCATTAAAGATGTAGTGCCCCGGCAAAAAGGACGTTAGTACTGTCGAATAGTACTAGTATATATGTANGTAGCTTTGCCCAGATTCATTCTGACCGTGTCTCTTCCCTGTCTTAATCAGGTTGAGTTTCCCGTGGCTGATGAGCTCGAGAGTTTATTGAATCGTGCCTCTTTGTTCCGTATCTCTTCAAAGAATCACATCCAGTTGTCGCGTTCTCCTGTGTCCACATAACTGGCTGAGTTGTCAAGAGTTGGCTTACGTGTGAACCTCTTTTTTACCAATACAGCTAGTCCCCCCACTTACCATATATTTATCGATTAATATTTGGTAAGTGGATACTCATTTATGGTGGAAATATTTTGCCGCCGATTTACCTCGAAACATTGTATCATTCTTTGAATCATAGGTGTCGTTTGTCACTTCTATTTAATTCTCATACCACGTGTCCTTCTCGGAAGTTCTGCATTTACTCGGCACCTTTTAGGGATTTTTACGGTTGCGTCAGTCCCAAATTGACACCTTCAATTATGACTTTTCATCATCATTTTTCTATTTTTTTTCCATGTTTGACAGTTGTCCTCAAGTATAAATACCTTTCTTCTTTTCTTTGCTTCCACGAAACACTTTCTAACTTTGTCTTTTGTAAAGAAATTTTTCTTGCCTTTGTAAACATGTCTTATTCAAATCAACCTTAGAGAGTAATAGATATTGAAAATTTAACGCTATCTTCTGCTCCGACTAGGAGTCGGAGGGGTGGTAGACTTAGGACTCTAGGATCTACTCCTTCGAGAGGCTCTTCTTCTTCTCAGATAATTTCCCCTCCTTCCGCTAGGTCTCTAGTTTCTCCGAGGTTTAGGGCTTCCCAGTCTTTGTCTAGAGGTAGAGGTGAACGCCTTCGTGAACCTGGAGTTGATGAAATTGTTCCTGCTGAGTTTGTCTTTGCTAGAGATAATCAAGTTCTCGTAGACCAATCTTCTTCCCTTGAGAGTGTCGAAAGGTATCCAACCCTTATTACTGAGGGTTAGATTTCCCTTGTTCGTAGGAAGTATTTTTGGAGGCCTGATTTCCCTGTCTATATTTCGAATAGTAATCAAAGAATAACGTATTACAAGACGGGATACTCTTTTGTTTATACATACCCTTTTACTCTAGGGTTTAGACCTCCCATTGATCCAGTCATAATTGAATTCTGCCGTTTTTTCAATATCTGCTTAGGACAAGTTGGTTCGCTTGTGTGGCGAGTTGTCGCATGTCTTAGGAGTTTAGCTTCTTTAGCCTCGGTTCCTTTTACTTTCAATCATCGTATTCACCTATACTCTCTTGCCTTGTTTCTTCAAGGGGTTTTTACTCTGACTGCAAGGAGTAAAAGAGTGTTGGTAACCCCTGGAGATGATAAGAATAGGGGTTGGTACCTACAGTATGTCGCTGTACTCACTGTTGGTTTAGTGGGTGAAGAAAATATTCCCTTCCCTGAGAAGTGGAATCGTGCACGTGAGTATGCTTTAGCTCACATCTATTTACTTTTCCTCGTTCTGACTTGAGATGTTTTACTAACACCGTATCTGTTTCTTCTTTTCTCAGCAATCATGGGTACTGTTGAGAATGTCTCCGGTATCCGTGATAGGGTAGAAAAATTGTTTTCTGTTTCTCCTTTAGAAGAGAGATCTTGGAAGTAATTCGCTGGGAAGTACGGTTGGCATGTAAAGACCCACGGTAAGTGAAGCTTTTGTTCTTGCTTCTTTCCTTACTCGAGCCTCTTCTTTCTTTGTCGCTTAACTTTTTCCCTTTTGATAGGGTTCTCTGCTCGTGGGGTGTCTGCTTCATCTATCCCGAATATGTCTTTGTCTCAGGCCCAAGAGAATATTGTTGGTTCATCTTGCTCGAAGAGGAAGATTGGTGAGTCTCGTTTCCTAGAAGAAGAAGAAGAGGAGGGTGCTTTGGTGCGCAGGCCACGGAGAAGGCGGGTGGTTTCGGACGATGAGTCTACACCCATGACTTTGCCTTCTGTGTATGTGGTTGAGCCCTCTACCTTTGAAGATGTTTCACATTCCCCCATTCATAAGTCTGTAGATTACTTGTTCCATGAAGGTTTTGACCTTGCTCCTGATGATGTCCCTTTGGCTATTGTTTTTCCTGCTTCTTTAAGAGAAGCTGTCTCATCTGCTCCCTTGGCTATTACGGCTTCTATTGTTGCTTTTCCCTTGGCTTCCTCAACTCTTCAATCCTCCGTCCCTGCTGCTTTGCCCGTGGCTTCTCCAGTTCCTCAACCCTCTGTGCCTATTGTTGCTTCATCTCTACCTGTTTCCATGCCTTCCGCTAGGGAAGTAGGGTCTTCCAGCAGAGAGATGCGGCAGGTGATAATAGAGGTTCCAGCTGAGGGGAATCTTTTCAAGAAAATGGGTGAGCCCGAAGTATGGCTCGAGCCTTTGATAGGTCCCACTGATAAAACCAAGCTAGCCAGCCATAGTGCTCTTACATGGGCCAATGAAGTTGTGTATACCTCTTTGAAGGTATGATGCTGGTTATCCTCTTTCATTTTCGTATATGAAATTTATCATATCTGATTGGTTTATTTCTTGTAGATTAATATTATAGGCATGGAGCTCATGAAAAAGATCTCAAATACGGATCAGGAGACAAAAGAGTTGCAGCCTGATGCTGATAATTGGAAAGCACAGTATGATAGCCTAAGGATTGACATGGATGCCTTAGAAGAGGAAAGGAGTACCGTGAAGCGGCAGATGAGGCTCATGGCGGCAGAACTGGCAGTAGAGAAGGCTTCTTCCAGTCAGGCTGATAAAGACAAGAGTGTTCTGGAGTCCTCATTTGTTGAGCAGCTGTCCCGTGCCTCAAAGGAGATTAGAGACTTGAAAAACTTGTTGGGGCGGAAGGAGGAATAATCAGGCGAACTCGTGCAATCACTCACTCGTACTCAAGAGGACCTTCGTAATGATTTAGATAAAGTTCAGACTCTGGAGGAGTCGATTGTACCGTTAAGGGCCGCCCATGAAGCTGCTGAAGCGGAGAAGGACGGATTGAGAGCTAAGCTTCAAGTATGGGCAAGGGATTATCAAGATCTTGAAAAGGTGGTTGATGTTGATGTGAGCTGGGCGTATATGAATTCTCGCCTTGACACATTGACGGAAATGAGTCAAGAGGGTTTCGACCTTAGTGCTGAAATAGCTA
>MDKI01021982.1:0-10078 GCA_005239505.1 Nicotiana paniculata | reverse complement strand
CCTAAAAAAAATAGAAATGTAATGGATCAACACCAAGAGGACAAGTTGATAATTAAGAAACAATTGGGGACCTAGGTAAGAAAATATATTGGAGTATACCCTTTCCTCCTAATTTAGACAGAGTGTTTCTTAAAATGAAATAGCCATAAGACAGGTGCTCAACAAATTGTCTACAAATTCAAATGACAGTATATCACAATCCTCACTCTTGAGCAGCCAGAAGATTAAGAAAGCTTCTCAAGGAGATATAAAAAGCCCACCAAGCTCATATCAAACCTCACTGAATGCAGGTGATGAATAGCAATAAAAGTCACAGCACATGCATGCGAGCAATTGAAAAGTCACACAATAATCAAAAGTTATAGACTTTACCTTCAATTCACGTATTAGCTTCCCCTGCGAGGTTTCCCATACCTTGATTGTACAATCCTGAGATCTGGATATGAACTAACAAATGTTACTTACACCAATTAAAGGATTTTATAACTAATGTTTGAGTTCAACAGCTCGTTGGCTTTCTCCCTCTCTTTTTTTTTCTCTCACTCTCTTTCTCTCTCTAGATATAATATAAAAACACACACACACACACACATTATATACACCCAAACCACCCCACCCCTCCCACACAAATAAAGGAGAGAACTAAGCACCAAAAGAAAACAGCAAAAGTTCAAGAAATAGGTATCATCAAGTGGGCAAATCACCATAAGTTGATGCTCTCTACAAAGATCAATATACTACATAAAAGAAAACAAACTGCAAAGCAAAATGCTCTAAAGAAATATACCCAGTGTAAATAACTCCATCTCCACCCCATTTTACACATGTTATTGCAAGTGTATGTCCACTGAGACAAATAAGACACTTTCTGGTGGTAACATCCCATATCCGTGCATCGCCATCTTTACTTGAACTTACAAAGCGGCGACATGGAGCACTGAGGTGTACAGGTTCCCAAGAAATACCAGTTATCCATTTCTTGTGACCCTACAACATGGAGCTCAGATTATAGACTCTTCAAAAGTTTCTTTTAACAGTTCACAAAGCAGTACGACAAGTTACAGTGAGCCTGTTACCATCAGGGACAATTGTTTTCAGCAAAACCAATAAACGGAAGACATGCATGTCACACAAAAAGCCACAACTTAAGTCAAGAAAAGTCAGAAAATAGAGGACCTATGAGTAGTTTCTTAATTTAATTACATTCAAGGCCTAGTTACTTCAATATCTTCATAGGGGTACATGTAGGCATTCCAAAAATTAGAACAGACGATGACATCCAAATTAAAAATGACACAAACATGAAAATTTTGAACTTAGCCACTTGAGAAGCTTTCTCGCAACTATCTGAATTTGACATTGCAGACACACTCAAAGTCTTAATAGACAACTAAAGAAATTAATGACTAATCAAATTATGCATATACATTCTCTGACATCTACTTTGCATAGTTCAAATAAAGATACACCCAATTCCGAATTTTAGACACCAACAATCGTAAGCACATTAACCTAAGTGTGCAATAATGCTCACTTCTTACAAGATATACAACATTCAACCTGACTAGTAAGCTAGTTTTTAGCCACAAAAAAAGAAGGAAAAGAAAGTAGAGCCCTTCTGTAGATACATTTCTGTGCAGACAAGTAATTAAATTCAATATCAGTATTTTATCTTCAACTAAAAAAAGAGAGATTACCAGGATTATCATCACTAAAGCACAATAGACAACAGGTAACAAAGAAAATGCTGTTTTAGCGGGATCTTGACCCATAAAGCCCAGCAGGCAAAAACACATCAAAAGTCCATAGTTATGTAATCTAAAACAATACACAACACAATGACTTACAGTAAGCGGATTCCCTAAAGACTTCCCTGTCTGAGGGTCCCAACAGATAAGTTCTCCAGCCTTACTTCCACTAACAAGATGCTTACCATCTGGTGACCATGCAACAGAAAGAACCCAGTTTCTGTGCCCTGTAGCAAAGAGAATTATAGATCACTATTTATACATAGACATTATTATTAAAAAGATAAAGGGAAATGTTTGTAAGTCCATGATTCGGCAACTTGGAGGGAACAGGCAACATTGACAGATTTATTTTTTGAAAATGACATTGACAGAATTATATTATAAGAGAAAACCTGTTTCTTTTCACTTTTCTTATTGTTGGTTAGCAAATGCAATACAATTTGGTTATATGTTGCTTGCAGACTCATAACTAGTATTTGATGCTGATGGAGCAAGTAAAAAATACTCGCATCCGTTATGGCGATTTTTTTTTGAATTTTCTCGGCATTAACAGTCAACCATTTCACAAAACAGAGCTGATTATTCCTGGAACCCTTTGTTCAGGAGGAATATACAAGATTGGGAACTGCAAGATCTTCTCAACCTACTGGAAAGACTAGGGACAGTCTTAATTGATGAACAGGCATCGGACAGACTCATCTGGGGGAATAAAGCCGATGGTAAGTACTCTGTGAAGGCAGGCTACTACATGCAATGTACTCAAAATGAATTGTTAATCGATTGGCCATGGAAACTAATTTGGAAAACTAAACTACCTCCAAAGATGATTTGCTTTAGTTGGATAGCCCTCTATGAAGCAGCGCTCACTCAAGATAATCTTAGCAGAAGAAATATCCCCACAGCCAACAGATGCTACATGTGTCAACAAGCCTTAGAGACCAATAGACATCTTTTTTTACATTGTACAGTTGTTGCAGATGTATGGAACATGTTCATCTCAGCTTTTGGTCTTAAACGGGTTATGCCTGAGAGTGTTAAAGATGCCCTGGTTAACTGGAGCTCATGGAAGGTTGGGAAATCCATCAGGAAAGTTTGAAAGATGATCCCTGCTTGCATTTCCTGGTGTATCTGGACAGAAAGAAACTCTAGATGCTTTGAAGGCATTACTACTCCAAATTACGTCCTTAAGGCTAGATGTTTAACAAGTCTTTGTAGTTAGAGTAATCTCTCCCCCGTCAACTCCCCTGAATCTTTTTTGGACTTTGTTAGCTCCTTAACTTTAGAATAGGTCTTTTGTAATAGAGCTAACATTGTCTTCCTCTTCCTCTATTCCATTGCTCTGTAAATTCTGCATTATGCATCTTCTTGATGCTTTTTATGAAATACATTAACTTATCCAAAAAAAAAAAAAAAGACTATGCCAGGTACTGCAGCAGAGCTGCTCTCTTGTTGGAACAGAAAGGGACAGCAAAAACAACAAAAGAAAGCAAGGAATACTATCCCCACGGTGATCTGGTGGTGCATCTCGAAGTAGAGAAATAGATGGTGTTTGGACGGACAAAGGAACTCAACCCAGAAGATTAAGTCTGACTATGTTTTGTTATTATCTTCTTGGTGTAAACCCAAATGGATAGATGATAGTAAAACCATGTTACAGTTCCTTTAATCTTTTGTATAGATAGCTAGGTTTGTTTGCTTTTTATTTTTAACCAACTTTTGGATGTAACTTTCTTAGTGCGGGTTTTCTTAACATCAATAATATTTACCGGCTTTACAAAAAAAAAGGCAATCCCTGCAGCATTTGCGGCAGAGGAATAGAATAACCAAAGCTATATGCAGAAGTTAATGACCTTTTCACTACCCGAAGTATTGCCACTAGGAGAGCTAATGACATAATATTATCTGACAAGAAGCATGACATATTTAACAGTATCTAAGATGCATTCAATGTAACGAAACTAGAATTTAAACCAGAGAGTGTGAGAATGTGAAGGGAAGTTGGGAATATCTTGCATTACCCCCAGCGTATTAAAAAGTTATTGTTCTCATAAGTGATAATCAGCTAAATAACATCTTGTAAGAGGATATACGTAAAGACCTTTATCACTCAGTTTCTATATTTTATGTGAGATGACAAGTCAAAAGCTGAGACTTCCACGGGTGCCAGTGAAACTAGGATTCAAACCTTGAAGTGTAAACAATGGTGTCTGGGTATTTAGATCCCACAAACGAACCGTAGTATCACCAGATCCACTCGCCAACTGCCGTCCATCAGGACTGAAGGCAACTGAAAGTACAGCTTCAGTGTGACCTGCAAGCACACACCCACATTGAATAAAGCAAATGTGAAGATCCCAGCGTGACCCGAGCAGCCGTCTAGTACAATGGAAAAGAATATTGAATGGAACATTAAACAAAGACATACAAAACTTAAATAATGATAAGCCATCAAAGGTTAATCAGTCAGACCAAGAAACAGAAGCATATATGAATTGGTTGTGGATCATAGACTAACAAGACTGGAAAGCTTATTGCATGAACCAAACGCCTCTCAAGTAGCTGGAGAATAGATCAAGCGTAGAAGCTTCATCCAAGGGGGTTTTCACCATCACACAGAAACATATCAATACTCCATTATTTTGGCAACTACTACCCATTTCTTTTCGAATCATCAATACCTTCTCCAAAAGTACATTCAAATTTGGGAAGAACTGAAAACTTAATTTCTTCTACAAAATCACTGTGCACTCATAAGCCATAGACCTAACCCATCAAAACACGCAGCACAAGCAGACCTAATGTTGCCAACATGATTGTTGGTTAGTGACCCATCAATATGATCATTGATAAGTGACCTATCAACATGATTAACTTTCCTCCATTTTTTTTTAGATTACTTCTGTTTTACTCACACAGAACAATAAAATATAAACTTGAAAAATATCAGTTACTTCAAAAAGAACCAGAGAAAAAGAAGAGCACCAATATATCTTCACTCTAACAGGATATATAGACTAAAAAATTGTTAGGGTGAGAAAGAAGACTGTTAATTCTTAAATTAGTAACTGCTCAAAATAATCAAACCCCAGTGCAGTCCAACCAAAACTAACCAACACCATTGTTCTTTTTTCTATAGTATCAATACCAGAGAGAAAAATCACAAAGACAAGATGCTAAGTAGCATAACGACAAGAGAAGTGAATAATCTTGTACCAGCAATTGTGGCCGAACAACGAGTGACAGGGCGAATTCGAAACACTGCTTGTGGTTGATACACTATTGTCAAGACTTTTTCCACAGATACTGCAATGAATTCACCAATGTATCTCCGTAAATATTTAGCGAAAAGTCACTTATAAGCTCAATAAATATCACAACTCTCCTACACAAGTTACCTTTGTTCTTTTCTAAGTATGCTCCAAGCTGCACCACAAGCTCTTCATCTGAGATATAAAAGGCATAAGGCAACCTTTCCTCCTGACAAATTCCAAAAATATCCCATAATTACAAGTCATCTTGAAAATTGACGCTCTTGAAATGGTCATTAATACCATGATTCCTCGTATTCAGCACTAGCTCATTCATTAAGTCGTTCATATACAAATTTTAGAATATCCTTGTTTATTATTCATTTTGTTTTGTACTATGAAATGGAAGCTAAAAATAAAACTAATGTACACAATTGATATTAGAAGTTCTAATTTCCTAATTTTAGAATACTAAAAGAAGGTTTGCACTTTCTTACATTGCTGAGAAGCTTATTGACGACTTGATTAAGCTCTTTTGGACCAGCGTTTTCAGGGAGGTATAACGCAGCACCCAACGGATTGCCGTCTGGGTCTGCCAACTGACATATCACACTGTTTATTGCTTCTCTCTCTGCCGCCGCTTCCACTTCCATTGTTTCTGCCATTAATTTTGCTTTGCAGATTTTCTTCGTTCCACTGCTTTTGACTTTGAGAGGAAAGATAGGTTTTAGTAGGGTTTTAAGTGGGCGTTTGGACATAAGCATTGTAAAGTTCCAACAAAAAGTGGGGGAAAAAAAATCAAAGTTAAATTAGTATTTGAAAATTAGAGTTGTGATTTGATATTATTATTTTTGAGTTGTTTTTGAAGTTTTATGAGTGATTTGAGTGAAAAATTTTGAAAAAAAACTTTTTAGAATTTTTTAAATTTTTTAAAAGTTTCAAAATTCATCTTGACGTGAGAGTTGGAAATTATGGCCAAACACTTATTTTGAAAAAACGTGAAAATTTTTCAAAAAAAAAGTAAATCTTTTTTATGTCCAGATAAATCTTCCAGCTTTGCGGGTCAGTACTGGATATTAGCAAAACTGACGAAACTGGAAAATACACACCATAAGCTTTCTGAACTTTGCACTTGGACCCTAAATTTTTCCAAATTTGTGAACTATGCACTTGCGTACAGTTCTGTATTAATATAAAACTAGTTACGATCAGACCGGGTTGTGCCCGAGCCCAACAATTATAGTGAAAGGTAAAAAATTTATGTGGCCTCCAATTTTGCTCATTCGTTAAATTTATATTTACTTTTTAAAAAGAGTTTAACTCATACCTATTGTTTGGATAACTTCAGATATATATATTTCTCTCTTTTTTTTAATTTCTTTTTCTTCTTCTTTTTATTTGAAAATGAATTTGTTAAATTTATTGTTGTTTCGATAATTTGATGATCAAGATTTATTTTTTGTGATATTTAAAAGTTCTGTTTCAAATTTGAGCTCATGTAAAATAGATTTGGACATTGAATCGTATATTGAATTGTTGAAAATCGAAAAACAAATTTACGTTTCAGAATTTAAGATTTGAAATCTAAAGTTGCTTTCAATAGAGTGAACTACTTAAGATTCGAATTTCTGAACTTGCATTCATAAAGTGAACTACTTAAGATTCGAATTTTTGAAGTTGCATTTGAAAGATAAAAGAACTTTAGATTTGATTTTTGAAGTTGCGTTAAAGATATTGAATTACTTCAAATCCGAGCGGATAATTGACTCAAACTTCAAATAATATTTATTCATATTTCAAATATTACATATATAGAATTCTCATTAATTAATGATCATTCTCTATACACAGCTTTACGAATGACAACTCTCAATAGTATAATCAAATCTTATCATGAACTCATAAGAGTTGCTAATATTTAATTTGTATTTTTGTCTGATTTTATTTAACTTAAATATATATTAGAAGGTAAAATAATTTTAGCCTAGTATATACTTTGCCCCCTTAACTTGTATGCAAATTCCTTTGACACACTGTAGCTTTACGTGTAATATTCTTAACAATATCTTTTCAATCAAATTAATTTTATCTGTAAGGTAGTTTCTCTGCAATTCAAAAACGAGTAGTTTTTGTTTTATAGATGAACTTCTCAATTATTGAAGAATTACTTTTCATAAACTAAATTGGTATACGTTTATATTATGCTAAATAATTAAAATAAAGTTTAATATAAATATACAATTAATTAATATTAATGCATAGCCGGAATTTAGTACACCTATTACGTTTTTTTCTACACCTAATTAATGTTAAATGTTGAAACTCTAATAAAGAAGAACAACCTCTAAAATATTACTTGAAGTTGCTAACCTATGAGACTCTGAGTTAAATCAGAAACAGACTCATACATGCATAAAGTATAAGTAATGTATGTGTACATACTATTTTTCCAATACCTACTCGTGGGACTACACTCGTTATTGTTGTTGCTAATCTAGGAAACCATAAGAAAGTGTTCAACATTAGTACAAGAAACAAAACAACTATTGTTTCTTTTGTACCTGTTAATTTTATCAAAGTTTTCAAACAAATGGCATATCAGAAAAATTTCTTACAACCCAAATGAAGCTATAGTTTTTAGAATTTACATTCACTATATTTATAGGTAAAAGTAAATTATTAAGGTTTAGAAAAGAAAATTTGCTAATGTGTGAAATTATTCGGTTATTTATTAACTTATTAAAATACCATCTAAATATAGGAATATAACAAAATTTCAAAATAATGTCCATTCAAGGTTTCCTTTTCCAAAAAAAAATGTTAATTTAATATCCAAAATTAATTCAATTTTTTTGAAGGAAAAAACACAAAAACAAAGCAAACAAATACATTATGATCAGCTTGGTACTCTAATTTTCCTATTTAGTGATGTTCACGTATTTTGTGTTATTATGATATCTTAAAAAGTGTTACGTTATGGAATATTAATATTAATATGGAAACTTAGTATATCAAATTTGAGTTCTACTAAAAATAAGGATGTTATCCTGTAGGATTTCAATACTATTTTTTTAAAAATGGTATTTTTCTTTTAAACACCGCCGCATTTTCAATTGAATCCTTATTAAATTCACACAAAATTATAAAAGCCAGAGTAGAAACGAATTCAATTGAATTGGTTTATCAAATTTTTAAACAAAAAGAAAAAACAAATAAAGTTGTTTAAAATCTAAAAACTCATCGGAAAATACTACTGAAGGGGATTATCGGTCTCATTGAGTAGGTGAACGGGGTATTATTTCTCAAGCCTTAAAAGTTAAGGGGGTTTAATGGGATATACTATTTTTTATTAGATAAATTGAAATTTTTAAGAAAAAACTTATCCACTTTTAATTGGAGAAGCAAATATCATTTCTATTCCAGAATGGTCCTAGATAAATTACGCAGCTAAGAATAAGTCACATACACAAAGTTTAGACTTTAGAGCAAAAACCTTCTCTTAATTGGCTTAATCACATCACAGGGAGTGACAATATGAATTAACATTGATCAACTATTACAAACAAAACCTTTATAAAATAATATTTAACTGGATGTTAATAGGTTGCACTTGATTTAAACAAATATATGCATCATGTAAGTAGGGTTCGGATTCGCTCAAATAATTTATTCATCCAATAATCTTCAATAGACATGTTGATGTGAGCCGCGTGTACGTATATTCAAAATTTAAGAGCTGGGATTGCATTGTGTTTTTCCCTATTCCGTCACCTCAAGTAACTTTAAGCAAAAATTACATAGCTATAGTTATAATATTATAAATGAACGACAATCCCCCTTAATCCTTTCTGATATCCATCTTGTCAAACCAGAACAAGTTGCTCACAGAAGGAGTGCTTTTACTTTGCTTCTACCTCTGCTCCTTCGCTTGTTATATCATCTCCATAGAGTTTCTCTCTGTTTTTTCAATTATTTTTCTACTCAAAATATTTGTGCCGTCCATTTACTTTTAATTTGTATCTAGAATGTGCATATATATATATAACACACTTGGGTATAGATTGAAAAGCCATGGATGATAACCCAAAACTCTTTATTTTTCTGCTTTTCTTGAGTGGGTGCAATCTCTTGTTTGTTTCGTAATCTAGTCTAAGTAGAAACAAACAAGGAGGTTCAGTAATTGAACCTTATGTCTCATTAAAAGTTGGGTCTGGATCCCACATACTTTAAGGAAAAAGTCCCTTACTTCTTTCAAGTATCACTAAATATCAGATTTTGTGGGTAAATTGTTGAAACTTGGTCAATAAAATAAAAGGGGCTGGAATCAATAACAACAACAATAGTCTTAACTCCAGTGTCCGATAGTTCCGGCTACCAAGTTTTCTTGGAATTAAACTGACATGATTTCTTTATAGCCAAGGATATGTAAGCAACCTCGGAAGCAAGATTCAGTCACCATTTTTAAAAAAATTCTTTCACTAGAGTGATATGTGAGCAAAAATTAGCCATAGCATTCACTTTTCTTTGCACGAAAACTCTTCATGTTCTCGAACAAAGAGGGGCAAATGTGAATACTTAATTTTGCACCATTTAAATGCTCCTAAAGTTGTAAATGTTAATTCTCCTTCAATCGTTATTTTTCTTATATTTTTGTGTTTTAATTGAATTTCTTGTCACAAAAATACCAAAAATAGTTTTTCTATACTTTTCTTTTTGTGTGTGCTCTTTTAATGGACTAATTATTTGATAATTTAATCAAATTGATTTCTCGTATAATTAATTCAATTATTATCTAATGAGTTTTATTAGGTCTTATTTTATTGGTTGGTATTTAGGTTAATTAGATTGTAGTTTAATAAGATAAGATTAAGGAAAATAGTCTAACAATGAAATTGTTAGGTGGCTAAAAGTGCAATTTCAATGCCAAGTAAATGGTTGCCAGGTTAGTGTTCAAACGACGTAGTTTCATGATCAAACTACATCGTTTTGGTTAAGTTAGAAGGGGTCAATCCTAGGCATCAGATCTTTTCAATCCAATGGCCCTAATTTAATCTTTCATTTCATATATAAAGATAAAAA
>ML358244.1:0-44233 GCA_005239505.1 Nicotiana paniculata | reverse complement strand
ATATATATATATATATCGCACCTCAGTTGTGCTTGAGTTTTGTAGCATGCGGCTTTATCAGTCACCCCAGGATGGTATTATGCACTTAGCGTGCTTATGATCGATATTCAATAATTTGTGTTAGTGAGCAAATCATCCCCGTATATATATCTTCTTATGTAAATTTTATGGGTGGATCGGGTGGCACGTCGCCACGGGCATGTTTTTGGATCGGGTCGCATGCTGCAACAATGTGATGATGAATAAGGTTCCTATATTTATTTTCTTATGTTTTACTTCCTATTTTCTGAGAGAAATCCATATCAGTTGTGTGAGTTGAATAGTCCCTTCCTGAGTCATTTCTTACCTATCATGCTCGAGTTATGGCCTAGTGGCGCGATGTGGTATCACGTGAGGCCGTTGGTCATGTTTGGGGTAATTTATTGTCTGAGTAGTTCATAGTGGGTGAGACGAGATTATCGGATCAGGGATCAGTGCGTTAAGGTTATGTGAAGTGTATATTAAAGAACAAATACCATTATTCAGGTTCATAATGAAGTGATGATTCTAGTCAAGATGAGTTATTCAAGGATTTGTTAACTCTGCAGTTGGGTATGAATTTTTGCATATTTCCTCCGTTGTGGTGGTATCGTCAGTATTATAGCAGGATGTATGTATATTTGTTATGAGGTGCATCGAGAGCACCAGATTCGTGAAATTTTGGCTATTAAGGTTCAGGGAGTGTCATTGTGGTCAGATGATGAGTTATGCGGTGCATGGTGCTGATTCAGCAAAGGTATGCGGTCATGTTCTGGGACATCGTGTAGTAGTTGATACGGTGTTTATATGTTGGAAGTAGGCCTGGCAAGGAATTTCAAGTGTTGGAACTAGGTTCTGAGCTTATTATATGGATAAAAGAAGAAATCTTCAGATTTGATCAAGTTAATGTGCTCAACTGTATTGTGGTAGCACGGGAAGGTGCTCGGGGTGTTAAACAATGATTTCAGGTAACTCCAGAGCATCTCTTAGCACGTTCGAGGACGAACATCGATTTAAGTGGGGGAAAATGTAACGACCCGACCGGTCGTTTTGAGCTCTAGCGCGTCGTTCAGCGGTTTGAAGTCGTGAACAGCTCCATTTCAGGTATTATGACTTGTAGGTGTGGTCGGAATTGAATTTCAGGAAGTTTAGAGTTGATTTGGAAAGAAAATTCTCATTTCAGAAACCTTAAGTTGGAAGAATCAACTAAGATTGGAATTTTGAGTAAACGACCTCCGAATCAGGATTTGAAGGTTCCAGCAGGTTCGTATGATGATTTGGACTTAGGCGTATGTCCGGATCGGATTTTGGATAACTCGGGAGCGTTTCGGCGTATATTGTGAAAGTCAGCAATTTTGAAGGAATTTTCTAAGTTTGGCTTGAAGCGCATTTCAGTGATGTTGATGTCCGTTTCGGATTCCGAGTCTGGGAATAGCTTTGTATGGTGATTCTGGAGTTGGGAGCGCGATCGGAAGTGAATTTGGAGGTCCGTAGGTCATTTTGGAGTCATTTGGCTATAGATAGAAATTTTGATAGGTTTCGGCATCGAATATGGAAGTTTGAAAGTTCTAAGTTCATTAAGCTTGAATCGGGCTGCGATTCATGATTTCGATGTTGTTTGAGGTGATTTCAAGGCTCGACTACGTCCGTGTGAGGTTATGGGACTGAGTCGTGTGGTTGGACGGGGTCCCGGGGGCCTCGGGTGTGTTTCGGGGTGGTTTCGAACCATTTTTCTCTATTTTGTTGTTGTTGTTGTCTTCTGTTGTATCTGGTGTGCTATGCGATAGCGGTCCCTTGTGTGGGATCGCAATGAAGGAAATTTGAGGGGCTAGAATTTTGCCTTGTGCGATCGTAGTGGTATTTGTGTGATCGCACAAAATGAGAAATTTAGGCTGCAGGGAATTGCCATGTGCGACCGCATGGGTTGTGGTACGATCGCACAAGGGTGATTTTGGGGAATCTGGGAATTGGCCTATGAGAACGCGGGAGAGTTGATGCAAACGCACAGGGTGTTCTGGGAGGCCTCTGGGATTTTGCTTGTGCGATCGCAGGTGATATTGCGCGATCGCACAGAAAGATGCCTGGGCAGTGTATCATTTTAAACGGGTTCTTGGCTCATTTCTTCTACTTTTCATCTTGGCATGGTGATTTTGGGAGGCTTCAAAGGGGGATTTTCATCATGCATTACAAGGTAAGTAAATTCCTCCCGTTTTTAAGATTTATACAAGTTATATGCATGGATTAACATGAAAATTTTGGGAAAATTTGAAAGATATTGAAGAAACCTAGAAAATAGTAATTTGGATTGTTAGCCACGAATTTGGGCATGAAATTTAGTGTAAATTGTATATTTGAACTAGTAAAGCTATGGGTAGGATTTATCTTCGAGAAATTTTGGATTCCGGGCACTTGGGCTCGGGGTTATTTTGGTCATTTCACTAAGCGGGGTTGGGAAATTTTATAATTTGGAATTGTTGCAAATATTAGAGTATGTTTTCATTGATTTGCCGTGAATTGGATAGTTTTGGGGCATTGTGCGTCCGCTGGTGTCGTCGGAAGGGCTTGGAAGCCGGTTATGGAATTTTGGAGAGAGGTCAGTCTCCTTTCTTACATTGTGAGCGGGAATTGTCCACCTGGGTGAACTAATTAAGTATATGCTATTATCTTCGGGGGATACATACGCACGGAGTGACAGGAGTCCGTGCATAGCTACTATTATGCCTTGTCCGGGTAGTCTAGGGCCCACTAGCATGCCTTACGTGTTGTACCTGTGATCCTGCCTGTAATATTAAACTGCTAACATAATCAAAATCGTAAATGAATATCTAAAAGAAGACTAGAGTTCATTTTGTTAATCATCTAGAAAAAAGATTGATTCCTCCGTAGATAATTGTATACCTGGTAGGGTTATATTATGGAATATTATTCAACTTAGCAAATGAGTTTCAAACCAAAGATTTAAGAGCTATATTTCATGTCCCTTTAAAAAAAGAATTATACCACTTTCCTGAGAAAACTTCTTTCTTGATAAAATGGGGACTTATTGTGTGGACATGTGTAACTTCGGGTGCCTGAGTCGCAAGTATGATTCGCGAGCAGGATGACCCTGTATTTGTGTGTATTCAGATGAGCACCTGAGTCGCAGGTATGATTCGCGAGCAGGCTAGCCTTATTATTTTATGTATAACCGTGTCGCATGATCCATTCGCGAGTGGGGCAGATAGATGCATCTATGGTTAGAGTCGTTCGACCCTCGGCAGTGCACAGTTTATTATTGTTGGTCTGTGCCGTTTGACCTTCGGCATTGCTTGCGCATGATATTTACTGCGTGGTTGCTATGATTTTTGCCTGATTATTGGCCTGAAATATTAAGTTGTCAATTGAAATGACAGAGATTTAAAGTTATTAAAAAGTTTTTTGGAAGAAGTTGTTCCTTCCCGTCGATTAATTTTTATTTGATTAAATCACCCATGTTGATTAATTGTTATTAATATGAAGAAGATATAAAGTGTTAAACGTGAACGGAATTGATAATATTATTCTTGTTTTTAATAAATTGCCTATGATAATCATGCTTAGTGTCGCACTTAAATATTCTAATTGACCTTTAGCAAGTGTCTAATTTGACCCATCGTCACTACCTCTTTGAGGTTAGGCGGGCGACTTACTGAGCACACGTTGTTTTTGTACTCATGCTACACTTGTTGTGCATTTTTATTGCACAGGTACTTTCATAGCAATGCGGAGGATTCGGAGACTTAGGCGAGCTACATCATCCGAAGGCGATCAGCAGCTGACAGAGTCTCCCTCGTTCGGTATTTGTTTTCATTTTAAATTTCCTAGTCCAATTTGTATTTCGGACAGGCTTAATGATGATTGTATAAATTCATAGAAATAGCTCATGTACTTGTGACACCGGGTTTTGGGATGTGTTGGGATATGTTTGCTAAAATGGAATATTCAAACCATTGTTTTACTTGACAGATTTTATTTAGCTAACATGTAATAAAGTGAAGGGAAATGTTTTTCATAAATGTTTAAAACCGGAAATTTATTTCGATTAATTAATGATTTGGCTTGCCTGACAATGATGTCCGGCACCATCACGACCTTAGGGATTTTGGATCGTGACATTATGCCTTGAGGGCACTCGGTTCATTTGGTTGTGGATTGTGGAAGTTGTCCTGATTATGATGGTTGTTCTTGTGTGTTATGGGAAAAGGGGGGTTATTATGGACCCTTGAAAGGTTATTAGCCTAGTACGGTGCGATCAGAATCGGCTTGAGGTCTGTGAATGGATTTAAATATGAATATGGGCTCTATATCAGGCTATATATGTTTGTTTCAGCATATTGCTCCTCATGGAGGATTATTCGGACGTTGGATGTTGTTTCATCGTCGGCTATTTCATGTAATATTATATTGTGTCGTGTGAGTTGTGAAACGGCTTGATAAATTTTTTATGTGTTGAGGTTCCACGTAGCGATGGTGTAATGTGAGACGGATGGATCTTGAGATTCAGATCATATATCGCACCTCAGTTGTGCTTCCGTTTTGTAGCGTATGGCGCTATCTGTCTCCCCAGTGATGATACTATGAACTTAGCGTTCTTGTGGCCAATCTTCGGTATTTTTTAGTAATGGAACTCTAGATCGGTATGTGTCTCCTTATATAGATTTATGTGTGGATCGGGTGGCACGTCGCCACGGGTATGTTGTTTGGATAGGGTTGCACGCCGCAACAGTGTGATGTTGAGTATAGTTTCCTATATCTATTATTGTGTGTTTTGCTTCTCATTTTCTGAGGAAGGTTCATAACACCTTTCGGTTTTCTAAATTAGTTAAGTGGGTTGAGTATTTCCTTCCAGAGTTTTTTCATATGTATCACGTTCGAGTTTGTATCTTATTGGCACGTTGTGGCATCATATGAGAATTTTGGTCATGTCTGGGGTGGCTTATTGCCTGAGCAGCTCATAGTGGGTGAGAATAGATTAGGGGATCTAGGATCAATGCAATCGGATTATATTACGTATATTAAAGAGATAACACCATTATTTGGTTCAGAGTGAGGTGATGGTTCTCGTCCGGAGTATAGACTCAATGATTTGTTGACTCGGCAGTTTATTATGAATTTCTACACGTCTCCTCTGTCGTGGAGGTATTGCAAAAGTTGGGACAAGACTGATATATGTCATGAGGTGCATTGGGAGCATCAGTTTCGTGGAATTTTGGCTATTGTAAGCTGAGGATGTTATGATAGTCATGTGAGTTATGCAGTGCATAGTGTGAATTCAGCGAAGGTATGCAATCATGTATAGGTGCATCGTGTAGTTATTGATACAGTGCTCGTATGTTGGAAGCAGGCCTGGAAGAGAATTTCGGATGTTAGAATTAGGCTCTAAGCTTATTTGCTTGAATAAAGACGAATATCTTGAGATTTTCTCGAGCTAATGTGCTCAACTGAGTGGTGGTAGCACGGGTAGGTGCATCATGTGTTAACCAGTGATTTCAGACAACTCCAGCGCAGTTCTAAGCACGTTCGAGGACGAACGTATGTTTAAGTGGGAGAGAATGTAACAACCCGACCAGACGTTTTGAGCTGTAGCACGTCGTTCAGCAGTTTGAGGCCATGAGCGGCTTCACTTCAGGTATTATGACATGTACACGTGGTCGAATTGAAGTTTGAGGAGTTCCAAGTTGATTTGGAAAGAGAATTCTCATTTTGGAAGCTTTAAGTTTGAAGAATTGACTAAGGTTGGATTTTTGAGTAAACGACCTCGGATTCAGGTTTTGAAGGTTCCAGCAGGTTCGCATGATGATTTTAGACTTAGGTATATGTTTGGATTGGGTTTTGGATGATCCGGGAGCGTTTCGGCGTCTATTGTGGAAGTTGGCATTTTGGAAGAAATTCGTAAATTTGGGTTGAAGTGCATTTCAAAGTTATCGATGTCCTCTTGGGATTTCAAGTTTGGGAATAGCTCTGTATGGTGATGTTGGTATTGGGAGCGCGTCCGAAAGTGGATTTGGAGGTATGTGTGTCATTTTGGAGTCGTTGGCGAAAGTTAAAAATTTGAAGGTTTTTGAGATGTTGGACCGGAAATGGACTTTTTGATATCGGGGTCGAATTCTGATTCTGAAGTTGGAAGAGGTCTGTAATGTCGAAAGTGACTTGTGTGCAAAATTTGAGGTCAATCGGACGTGATTTGATAGGTCTCGACCTCGAATGTAGAAGTTTGAAGTTCTGAAGTTCATTAAGCTTGAATTGGGGTGTGATTCATGATTTCGATGTTGTTTGAGGTGATTTGAGGCCTCGAGCAGGTCCGTGTTATATTATGGGACTGTTTTGTGTGATTGGACAGGACCCCGGGGGCCTTGGGTGTGTTTCGGGGTGGTTTCGGATCATTTCGGGCTGTTTTGCAATAGCTGATTCTAGTGTCTGGTGTTGTTTTTCGCGTTCGCGAAGAAGGATTTGACTTTAGAGACTTTGTTCTTCGCGTTCGCGAAGAAGAAAATCTCTGTTACGCAGGTCTTACTTCAGAGGCTTATATCTCACAATCTATAAGGAATTTGAAGATGATATAAAAATAAAAGTTATAGCCCTTTGTGTCTAGTTTTCATAAAAGTAAACAATGTATCATTTGAATATTTGTACAAAGAGTTATAACTGGTACACTAAAGACTGTCGGGGAAGATGGAGAAGAAATTTGTGTTGCACAAGGTTGACTTTGGCAGCTTATATCTCAAACTCTATACGGAATTGGGAGATGAACAAAATATGAAAGTTGTAGATCTTGGTGTATAGTTTTCAAAATATTAAACCGTTTATAATTTGGAGGTTGTACGAAAGGTTATAGCCATTATACTAGAGGTTGTTTGAGAAGAGTTTGGAAATGACTTTTGAGAATTTTTGTTCATCACGAATGCGATGGGGGGATCGCGAATGCGAAGAAGGATCGCATGGGCAGTGTATAAGTTTGAAAAAAATGGGTTTGGCTCATTTCATCTCATTTCCTCCATGAGAGCCGACTTATGAGCGATTTTGGAGCTCCATATCCATCATCCATGTCAAGGTAAGTGATTCCCACATATTTCAAGCTATATACTTGGATTTTATATATATATATATATATATATATATATATATATATATATATATATATATATATAAACATGGAAATTCATGAAGAATTAGTGAAAACTTGGGTTTTGGTAGAAAACCTAAAAATTGGTATTTTGGATTTTGACCACGAAATTGGACATGGAATTTGGAATAAATTATATATTTGAGTTCGAGGTGCTATGCGTAAAGTTTATCTTCAAAAAAATTCGGAATATGGGCACGTGGACCCGAGAGTGATTTTTATCGGGGTTAGAAATTGTTATAAATTGAATTATAATGGGTATTTGAACATATATTAATGGGTTTGCGTAATTATTGGCTAGCTTTGGAGCGTTGTGCATCGATTTGAGTCATCGGAAGGGCTTGGAAGCCGGTTATGGAACTTCGGAGCGAGGTAAGTCTCCTTTCTAACCTTGTAAGAGGGAATAAACCCCATAGGTGAAATAAGTAAAGATGTGCTTCTATTTGTGGGGGCTACGTACGCATTAGGTAACGTGAGTCCGTGCGTAGCTACTATTATGCTTATGTCCGGGTAGTTTAGGACCCAAAAGCATGCTTTACTTGTCGTACTTGTAATTTCATTGAAAATTTAAAAGGCTTAATCACATCGACCTTGTTAAATACATTTCTAAGAGGCTAAACATCATTTTCTTGACTTTTAAAAGAGAAATTTGCCTTTTTCTTTGGATAATTTTCCCTTGATGAATTCTTGATTGACTATTTGAATATGTTTATCTTTTGTGTAACGGGCCGAATGCCTCGGTAGATTAAATAGATTTTCATCTATGGTTTGTGCTATTCGACCCTCTCGCAGTGCACAGTTTAAATATTATGTTGGATCGGACCGTACGACATCGGCATGACTTGCGCATGACTTGCTTAATTATTTTTGGAATTGTTGATAATTGATGTGGCCTCATTGACCGGGGGATGTAAATGTTTAAAAGATGAAAATAAGTTTGATCATTTCTAATAACAAAAGAAAAGTTCACCTGCTTTATGATTATTGAGTTTGCAGTCGCCTTATAAAATTCATAATTTTTCACATTATTGGTATTACATTATTGGACCACTAGTAAGTGTCGAAGTCGACCTCTCGTCACTACTTCTTCGAGGTTAGACGGGATACTTACTGGGTACGCGTTATTTTGGTACTCATACTACAGTTGATGTGCATTTTTATTGCACAGGCACATGTATGTCTAGTGGCCTCGTTGGGCCCAGCGACATGGTTGATATGGAGACTTAAGTGAGCTGCATCTCTCGAGACGGCCCGCAACCAGCAGAGTCTCCTTCAGAGTATTGTACTTTCTTTTCTGTCCAATTTGTATTCCGAACAGTTATTGTATTATATTTTAAATTCCTAAAAATTGCTCATGCACTTGTGACACCGGGTTCTGGGATAAATATGGGATTATTCAGTATTTAAATTTGTTAAAGACGTCATTATTTACTCAGTGAAGTTCATTATTTATTGCACCTGTGCGTTCGCAGGTGCGCTGAACCTCTCGCTCTTGCAGATCCTGGGCAGACTTCTCTTGTCCGCTTTTGCGGCTGGCCAAGAGCATGTGCGATTACACCAGCAGTTGGGAGCTTCCGTTGTTGCTCCTACGTCCCAACTTGGTCCGAGCCTCGTCTGATTAACACATGGGGGCCCCGAGGCCCTACCTGAACATACCAAAAAGTTTAGAATCATAAAACGGACTCGCTCGAACTCTCGGAACGCACAAAACAACATCTAAACTAAGAATCACACTCCAAACCAATTGAAATCAAAATATGAACTTTAAGTTCTTCAATTTACTCCCAACGCACCGAAATGTACTTAAACTACTCAGAATGACACCAAATTTTGCGTGCAAGTCTTAAATGACATTACGGAACTATTTTCGACCTCGAGATCCTATTTGGACCTTGATATCACCAAAACCTACTCCAACCAAATTTAGAGAACTTCAAAACCTTTAAAGAACCAACTTTCACTATTAGGCGCCGAAACGCTCCCGAATCATCCAAAATCTGATCCGAACTTACGCCCAAGTCCGAAATCATCATACGAACCTATTGGAACCGTCAAATCCTGATTCCGAAGTCATTTACTCCAAATGTTGGCCGAAGTCAAACTTAGCCTTTTAAGGCCAACTTAAGGAACCAAGTGTTCCGATTTCAACCTGAACCCTTTCAAATTCGAACAAACCGTTCCCGCAAGTCATAAAACAGTAAAAGCACATACCATGAGTCTTATTTAAAGAACGGGATTATAAAAAGTAAAATAATCGGTCGGCGTTACAACACTACTAAGATTATTGCATTAAAAGTAGATATATATTCAACAGAAAACTTTAGTCTAGTGGCTAAAGTTTGTTCATAAATTTGTGTGCAGATCGTTCAGTTTTAATTTGTTCTTTAAGTTAGATGAGCCAGGCAAGCTATTTTGGAACTTATGTAGAGTCTTTCTTCGTAGCTACAGCTTTTATATTTAATTGTTTCTTTTTTATTTTCTTTATAATCACAATAAGCAAATGAGACCACTTGACTGAAATTGCATAATAAGAAAATAGGGAAAATACATCAGATGAACCTTGTAGTTATGCAAAAAAATCAGTTTTACCCATGTTTTACCTTCTCCTAAAAGAAAAGGTCTTTCTCTGAAAAAGAGATACAGATCTGCACAAATAATTGGATAAAATTAACACATCCTATCTAATTGTAAATTTGAAATATTTTGGGTTTAATGATCAAAAGCAGAACATAAAAGTTGTAAAGTTGGATTGCAAACAAATAAGCACCGGTAAGCTTTTGGCCGGAAAAAAAAATGCCGGCGACTTTTTCTTTTCTCCACTTTCTTCATCCATTAATCCAATCCTTTTACCTAAAAAAACCTTCTCCAAAAAGCTAAACATTAAAACTAAAAAGAAGATGGAGGACTTCATCGGCAAAAAATTTCGGTCGGAGAGTATTTTAAGGTTCTTAACACAGTTAAGTCGTCTCTCATATATCTTTTCTCTTCCAACAAAGCCTCACTAAAATTTTTAAATGGGATGACGACCTTGTTGTCATGGAACAGGTAAAGTTAGTGGACGTGAAGGTGATGAACTGATGATGGATCCAACTGGTGAGTGGTGAGAAGGAGGGAAAGAAGATAAGAAAAAAGAAAAGAGAAAATAATAAAAGGAAGAGATTTTTTCATTCTTATACACTATTTTTGAAATTTTATTACGAAAAATATCCATATATTAATATTTATCCGATTTAAACGCATTTTAATTACAAAATATATGCAATCCACTTTAAAAGACTCCAAATTCATTATTAGTGTCTTCAATCAAGGGATTTAGTTATACCTTTTTACTTTTTTTTCTCTCATGTTTCTTCTTTCTCTCCGGATCTTCCACCCTTTTTATGAATGGCAATTCTCAAACACTGAAATGGACGTAACAAAAAAAAAAATTTAGAGCTTGACAGCAGACTTTAATTCCAAAAAATTTCTTACAGAAAAAAATGTCAATTGAATTTTTTTCTATTTTCCATCCGGTCAGAGCTCGAAGCCTCTTCCATTGCGATTGGCAGAAGTAAAAATGGTGAGTATAGCCATGGTAGTAAAACTGACAAGGAGTATTCCACCGGCAATAATTCCTCTTTCCAGAAACTTTTGGACAGAGGAAAAATCTATAAGCTTCCTTTATTTTAATTTATCCCTTTGATTTATTAAGATATCTTGTATGGGTATTCTTCCACAATACATAAAAGATGATAAACTCCTCAAACCAAAAAGCTCAAATTGATAGCACACATGCTTACAACTGTTTATGGGTACAATAACATTATTCAATATAACTGAAATGGATGATCTGAATTGTCGTACAATATCATACAACTTAAATACAATTTTTATACAAACTTATATGCAATATGTCTTTTGTATATTTTGTATCTGATTTATATATAATAAAAAAAAATTCATACAACTAATTATATATTATAAAATTTATCTACAACTTTCGCACATTGTTTCTACCCAATTAAATATAACTACAATAATATACAACTTAAATACAAATTTTATACAAAATTTAAACAATATGTCTTATGTATATTTTGTATATGATTTATACATAGTAAAAACAAATTTCATACAACTAATTATATATTATACAACTTATCTACAATTTTCATACATTATTTTTAATCAGTTATATACAACTACAATATCAAATAACTTAAATATAATTTTTATACAATATTGTTCAACTTTCATACAGTAGTTAAATAAAAAAAAATACATATATATAGTGCATATCACGTTTTCTTATTCTTCTTCGACTTTCAATTTAAAATTCAACCAAAATCAAGTCTAATATTCACCAGAACACCCTCAAAATTGAGATATATACTCCAAATCATATTCCCAATTGTTTGCAACAACACTCAATCCAAATAAATAATAATTTTTGAAAACCCAAATTCGAATTCAAAGCTTCAAAGCTTTTTAATGGCTGTCAATGGTGGAATTGCTGCTCTCTTTTCCTATGCTTTACATTACTGGAATTAGGGATTGAGAGATAGGGAGAGACGTAGAGAGAATTCCCAATTGTTTGCAACAACACCCAATTCAAACAAGTAATATTTTTTGAAAACTCAAATTCGAATTTAAAGCTTCAAAACTTTTTAATGGCTATCAATGGTGGAATTGTTGTTCTCTTGTGCAACATACGTGGGGGAGAGAGGGTGGGATGTGGAGAAAGAAACGTGGGAGGGAGTGAGATACATAAAGAGAAACGTGGGGGGATCAGTGGGAGTGATTGTAGGAATTGATTAATTATCCTTAAATCCTAAAGATGTACATAATTGGGAGTGAGATACAGAGAGAGAAAACGTGGGGGATCAGTGGGAATGATTGTAGGAATTGATTAATTATCCTTAAATCCTAAAAATGTACATAATTGGTAATTTTATATATAAGAGGTAATTAAAGTGAAACTTGAGTAGTGACGGTAATAAAGTTTCCAACAATGTATAGGTATGTAAAAATTCCTAAAAAGAAAAAGTAAAGAGACTGGAGGCCCACCAAGAATTAATTATGATAATTAGTTGCATATCATCCAATAGAAAAATAATGTATATAACTTAATCCACTTTTGATATTTTTTTCACTATCTACGCGCACTTAGGAATGAAGAATTATTTCTGCCATAGGGATTAAATTCACTTTAGACAAGTATAAGAAGGTGATGGGACACACGTAAAGATTAATTATGAAACTGATTTTTTCGCACAAGTACAGAATGCATCTCATGTATTATTCCTAAAAATATATATGCAAATACTATGTAGCCGAAAAATTTGGCTTAGTTGATGAATTTTTTCGTAATTATTATATAAGTTGTTCAATTTCTTCTGTAAGTTCAAATTGATGAGCTATCGCTTGAAACTGACAACGGACACAATTTATACCAATCAACTTCTAAGTTGTTGCCTTCATCCTATTCCTTTGGGGATTGCTATGCGCGTTGCGCAAAACCAACTTCCATAGGCTGAAACCCAAGCATATTATTTTACCCTAAAATTGAATAACAATTGAATTTATAGGTGATTTTAAAGACACGTAATTTTACTTGGCACAAACTGAGAAAATATGTAAATTGATATTGAAATTGACTGTAAAGAGAAATAAAAGTAAACCAAATGAGATGTATAGCTTTGTCCCTAAAGCTAGGTCACCCTCGAACTTATTAAATATTTTACTGAAATACGAACAAAGTAACAGAGTATTGAAAGCTTAAGAGAAAGATAGTACTCCATCTGTTTAAATTTATGCGAACCTGTTTGACTGGACACGGAATTTAAGAAAAAAATGAAGACTTTTGAATTTGTGGTCCTAGGCAAGTCAGAAAGGGGTCCACAGTATTTGTGTGATTTTAAAAGCTTTTCATTAAGGGTAGAATTGGAAGTTTAAGCTAAATTATTTTCAAATTTAGAAATGGGTCATTCTTTTTGGAACGGACCAAAAAGGAAATAGGTTCACATAAACTGGAACGAAGGGAGTATATTGCTTTGTATTGCGTGAATATGATGATCCTTTACAAATGATCAGACCCCATTTATATAGTAGGGGAGTCCTACTTTTGTTACAAACTCTAAATACAGTAAGAAATCTCATGATTGGCTAATTAATCGATCTCATCTTGATACGTGCCAAGATTCCTGCCGTGATCCTTGCTCGATTACGGGTACTTCGCCTTACCGTTACTTGACTAGGTAAACTTCCATCGGTCTTGCTCGATCTCTATTTTTCTTGGTCTCGATCTTGGCCGATCTCGACCTCAATCGATCTCCGGATTACGAGCTCAGCAATCTAATTCCGCACTATGGCTCGATATAACACGTGGTCAAATCTTGACCTATCATGTTCCAACCTCGATTAGTCATACGAAAGGCAATCCCATTCTGACTATAGACAGATAGTCCCCTCATTTTTCAGAAAAAAGGTGATGAAATATGATATGAATTCCCGAACTCCGTCTAGACGGGTAAAGACGTTAGTGACGAGCCCGATCATTACGTAAGTGACGAAACGTCCTGTCGGTCCAGTTACCAAGGCATTAAATGCTTGAACGTTGTTGGTCGGCCACTACCGATTCTGAACTGTCGCCTGCAACCTAGAAGAATTCTAGCCCTTTTTTGTTCAAACTTTTACACTCAAAGCTCTTCTTACTCTTGCCTTTCTCTCAAAAAATCCCTCTGCTTCATACCCAAATTTCTCGAACTCTAATCAACCCCATATCATCCTAACTCTTTTTTCTTTTGTTCATCAATGGATAAAACTTCTAAAATTGTGCCTCAAAGGAGGCTTCTTATTCATCACGGCCTGCTGGTGATGAGGCTGCGGCAGAGCCCCACCCTGAGGAATTCGTTCCGACAGGGTGAGCAACTGTTACTGACTTCAAAATCGAGAAGACCTCCTTGGTCCGATGTGAACCGGTCTCGAGGTATATATGCACCATCACCAAAGATATCCTCAAAAAGGTCAAAGAGGAGTGTAATTGGGTGAACAAGGATATAGTAGTTCCTTCTCCCGAGGAATCAATCACCACTCATGTTTGGTCCCTTAGACCCCATCATCGTAGCCTTCTGTAAGAGATATGATGTCACCATAAGCCAAATCCACCCTTCTTTCTGGAGAATAGTCGTTCTCCTTCAATTCTTCAAAAGCAAAATCGAGGGGTGTCTCTTCACCCTCGATCACCTCATACGCCTTTACAATCCCCGACTTTATCGAGGAGGACTGATCAAGCTTGCTCGCCGGGATCGAGGCTGGATGTGCCGGTTTGTACGAATAAGGACTTCGGACTTGATTCCCACTGAATACATGTCGTTCCCTATGAAGTGGAACATGAAACATAAGTACACTTTACCTTGAATTTTTAGTTTGCTGTTTCACTTCCCATCTTCTTTCCTTATCTTTGTTTTGGTGTTGTAGTTGTGGCCCATATGATAGACCCAATTCCGGAATTAAAGCAATGGTCGAGGGCCTGGTGTCACAGATACCCTACTTCGAATGTGCCTGGATGGAGTTGTGTCCTCTTCTCGAACTCACTTGTCTCTTTTTCTTTTGTAGGTCTCGGGAATGATGTAGCAATGAGAACTCCTTCTGGTGGTGAAAAAGTCCTTCCCCAACCACCAGCTCCAAAGCAGTCCAAGGAGAAAAAGAGAAAAAGGGCTCCGAGTCCCCCGGGCTCGAAAAAGAAGAAACTGTTGAGGAGGCCCCGCAAGCCCAAGGTGGACACTGGTGTCATATCCTCAGACTCTGTCTACTGCTTAAGAGATGAGTCGGAAGAAGATGAAGAAGTAGATAACTCCAAGTTAGTGGCCCGTGTCCGGGCTAATGTTTCAATACAAAATCCCTCCGAACCGGAGGAGGTTGATGGGGGAGCTTCAGCCAAAGTCCCTGAATCAGAAAATGTAGAGGCTACCCCGTCCCCAACTAAGACGACCGAGAGATAGATCGGGGGTGAGGCTTCCCGAGCAGTGGAAGAGTTCTCGAGGGACAAGCTCGGGATGATCGATATTTTGGGATTCCCTCAGATTTTGGATGCCATGATCCGCGAGGCCAACATGCTAGAAAGTTGCTCTTACAAGGGGCTTAAGGGGGGATCGATATCCATGTCTTCGACGCTGCCGAAGAAGGTACCGTCATCTGGCACTATTGGATCTTCATCGAGCCCGAGACTGGTGGACCCATTCCCGACCTCGAGTGCTAACCTAGGATGTAGGCGGAACATAGTACTTACTGTCCCGGAGGATGCTCGGGTATTCTCTCCCCTGTTGGAATTGTCAACTATCTGAGAGGCTTGGTGACCGAGGAGGATCAAGCCATGATGAATGATATAGGGGCCGCTTGCTTGTTTAATGAGGCTCAACATGCTCTGACTCAGGTAACTTCGACAGCCTCTTTCTTATTTCTTTTAAACATAGAATTGTAGGTTATTATAACATCTTCGTCCTTACTTTCAGGCTTCAGTGTTGCATCACAAAGCTTTCCTCATAATTTGGGAGGAGCATGAGACTGAGGTTCGGGGCCTCACCGAGAAAAGTGATACCTATAGGCTTCTCAGTGAGAAGCTTCATGCCGATTTGGTTGCAGCTCAGGATGAGC
Organism: Nicotiana paniculata; assembly: GCA_005239505.1. NCBI lineage: Eukaryota > Viridiplantae > Streptophyta > Magnoliopsida > Solanales > Solanaceae > Nicotiana > Nicotiana paniculata. The sequence continues at coordinate 28,440 of ML358244.1, read as the reverse complement.
ACACCAATATGGCCGATCAGGTATTTCGAGTACTTCATGATAGTGAAGATGAGTTGGAGATAACAACTAACGATCAGATTCTGCAGGTCTAGAAGAGGCTCAAGCATATCGGACAACTCCAAAATCAGGTGGACGAGATATAAGTCGAGGCTGAGGTATTCAAGAATAACATGGATATCCTAGCCTCGAAAAAGGAGACCGTCCAAGCACGATTGGATTCGGCCGAGGCTCAGCTCCAAGATGAAAAAGATATAGCCTCAGTGCAGGCCGAGAATATCAAGGAGCTTCAGTCTCAGCTGGATTTGGCCGTTTCTGATAAAGCAAGCTTGACCAACAAACTCAAAGCGGTCAAATCTGAGGTGGTCGCGGCCAGCATCAAAGCTGATGATAAAGTGGACAAGTTCAAGGTCCACGTCGAGGCCATCAGGGCCAAAACTAAGATCATGATAGATCATGCAAAATAGCAAACTCAGAGGGAATCCCTCGAGGAAGCTCATTCCTAGGGTTTCGATACCATGGCCGATATCGAAAATGTCAAAGCAGAAGAAGCTCGGGCATAGAAGCTGGCCTTCCTTGAGGAAGACTCCGATAGCCTAAGTGAATCCGAAGGCGGGGACGATTCCGAGGATGGAGATGCGACCTCTGATGAAGACCAAGCCACTTAGGATTTTGTATTTTTTGTTCTTTTTTTTGAATTTTTTCTGAGGCTGTTTTGGTTGTTGTAAAATTTTTGGACTAGGCCGTTTTGGCCCTTGTGAAAAATTTATTCAGTATAAATAAGGCTTTCTTTTTCCCTTTCGGCTCTTAAATTTTTCCTTTGTTTTGTTATTTGCACCCACAAAGGTTGAAATACCTTAGCATACAACAATAAGGTTGTGTTCGAGGGTTCGAACAAACCTTGCCTTTATTGCCTTTCTAGGTTAAGGCGTTATTGGGGTTCAATGTCACCAAAACTTTTCCCCAAAAATATCTTAAGTTTTTATGATTTTTCCAAGAGTAGCCTTTAGAACAGGTTGTGAGAGAATTTTTTTCCTTCTTTGAAGGCCTATTTTTGTTACAGATTTCGGACGTCTCCGAGCCGTGTTAAATTGGCCGTAGCCCTTTAGTTCGGGATCTGTCCATTGGGCTCGTTTTCCCATTTTATCCAGGCTTGACCGAGATAATAGTCATCGGGTGGGGTGGCCGTGGCCTTTAGAAATCGGGGAGTTTCCTATTAGGTCTTTTGCCTCCGAGGCCCGATGACTTGGGCTGTTTGAGTTGGATGAAATTCGTCGAGTGAGGGAGTCGTCGTTTATATTCTAGTTAAGTATTGCCCTTGGGCTTGTTATTTTCGAGAGTACGAAGCTCTTTAAGAGGAAAAAATTTTAAACATCAGATGTTTGCAAGGAAAGTACTTCTATTTATTCTTGGTCAAAATAGTCATACATGCGTACATGTTTAAATCAGGGTCGAACAAGCTACGTGGACTTTACAATAAATCCTATCTATTGACACCCTCCTTTTATGAAGTAGTTTCCTCGATAGATTTGATATTCGAAGATAAATCATATCCGAGGGTAGGCCCCCTAGTATTCGAGGTTGATTGCAAAGGAACCTCAGATATTTTTGAATTGATCTTTGATGACAATTCATAATCAGGCTCAACTCTAAGTTAGCATGATTCATGGTTGCCTCGTTAAAAACCTCTCCGAAAAATCCATTTTGGACAAAACTGGCCTAAGGAAAAAGAGTGCAACACGTGGTTTCAAACCTAAAGACTTCGTTCCGTTCACCGAAAATCCATCGTCGACTCTTGTTGATCACCTGCAAGTGTTAGCCTAAAAAAATGAAAATAGAAAGGGGTTGTACCTTAGCAGTAATATCTTTATAGGTGAGATATATTCCAATTGCTTGGTAGTTGTTCTCCACTCATCGTTCCGAGCTTGTAGGACCTTTTTCCGGTGACCTCAAGAATATGGTACGGTCATTCCCAGTTCGGACCCAATTTTCCTTCGTTCGGATTTCAGGTGTTGAGGGTAACTTTCCTTAGCACTAAGTCCCCGATGCTGAAATATCGAAGATTGTCTCTTCGATTGTAGTATCTATCGATCCGTTGTTTTTGGGCGGCCAAACGGACGAGAGCGGCTTCACTCCTTTCATCCAATAACTCTAGGCTCGTATTCATTGCCTCGTCATTTGACTCCTTTGTTGCATATCGAAACCTGATATGCGTCTCTCCGACCTAGATCAGTATTAGAGCTTCGACACCATAAACTAACGAGAACGGAGTAGCCCTGGTACTGGACTTCGATGTCGTGCATTATTCCCAAAGAACTTCGGGTAGAATTTCCTTCCACTTTCCTTTAGCGTCAGTTAGCCTCTTTTTAAGATTTTAAATGATAGTTTTGTTGGTTGATTCGGCTTTCCCATTCCCGCTGGGATTATAAGGTGTTGATAGGATTCTTTTGATCTTGTGATCCTCGAAATTTAGTAACTTTGTTGCCGGTGAACTACTTTCCATTATTGCACACAATCTCGGAGGGCATCCCGAATCGACATATGATGTGATCCCAAATGAAATCGATGACTTCCTTCTCATTGACTTTCTCGAAATCCTGTGCTTCAACCCACTTAGATAAATAATCAGTCATAAATAAAATAAATTGAGTTTTACCTGAGGCCTATGGAAGAGGGACGACGATGTCCATTGCCCACTTTATGAATGGCCACAGGGACAAGACCAAATGGAGTAGTTCCCCGGGTTGGTGAATCATCGGTGCATGTCTTTGGCACTTGTCGCAATTTCGAACAAACTCTTTCGCATCTTTCTCCATGTCGATCCAGTAGTATCTAGCTCTGATAACTTTGTGGACCAATGATTCGGCACCAAAATGATTTTCGCAAGTTCCCTCATGAACTTCCCTCAGAACATATTCAATATCTCCCGATCCCAGACATATTGCTAGTGGACTACCGAACGTTCTTATGAACAAGGTTCCGTCTTCGGATAAGGAGAATCGCGTTGACTTTTTGTGCATGGCTCTCGATTCTTTTGGATATATCTCGGCGTTGCCTTCTTCGACCACTGACCTCATGAGCTGCACGACAGCCCCCGAATTGAGCTCGTTATCTTCGATCGACAACCCTAAGCTTGCGAGGGCATTACCCTCACTGTTGTGATCTCGAGTCACATGTTGCACAGTCCATTCTTTAAATCGGTGTAAAGTTACTTGCAGCTTATCCAGGTATCTTTGTATTCGTTCTTCTCGAACTTCGAAGGTTCCGTTAACCTGATTAACCACGAGGAGGGAGTCACACTTGGCTTTGATCACCTCCCCTCCCAAGCCTTTGGCTAGTTCGAGAAATGCAATCATGGCCTCATATTTGGACTCGTTGTTAGTCAATTTTACAGTTCTAATAGATTGTCTAATCACGTTACCTATGGGTGGTTTTAGCATGTTGCCGATCCCGGACCCCTTTTCGTTGGAAGCACCATCCGTAAAGAGGGTCCAGATTCCCGAGGACGTACCTGAATTTACTAATAGTTCTCTTTTAATCTCAGGTACTAGGGTCGGCGTGAAGTCAGCCACGAAGTATGCCAAGATTTGAGACTTAATGGTTGTTCGGGTTCGATATTCAATATCATGCCCGCTGATTTCTACGACCTATTTGGCCAACCTTCCCGAAAGCTCGGGCTTATGAAAAATATTTCGAAGTAGATAAGTTGTTACAACACATATGGGGTTACATTGAAAGTATGGTTTTAGTTTCCTAGAGGTGCTTATCAAAGCGAGCACCAATATTTCTAGGTAGGGATACCTAGTTTCGGCCTGAACTAAGGTCCGACTAACATAATAGATATGGAATTGCATACCTCGTTCTTCTCGGACCAGGACTCCACTTACCGCTATCTCCGATACCGCCAGATACAAGTAAAGATATTCCTCTGCCCTCGGTGTCTAAAGCAGCAACGGGCTCGATAAGTGCCGTTTTAACTCCTCCAAGGCCTGTGAAGTTATTCTTCTTCTTTAGCAACAAGAAGAATCAATTACTCTTATCGGAGGACCTCGAGATGAATTGCCCCAGGGCGGCTATGTGCTCGTTAAGCTCTGCATGGCCTTTACGTTTCTACTGCCGTGATGTCCTCGATAGCTTTGATTTTGTTGGGGTTGATCTCGATCCCTCGATTGGATACCATGAAGCCGAGAAATTTGCCAGAGCCGACCTCGAACGCGCATTTTTCTAGGTTGAGCTTCATGTTGTATTTATTCAGTATACTGAAAGTTTTTTTCAAATGATTTAAATGGTCCTCTACTCGCAGGGAGTTAACTAGCATGTCATCAATATATACTTCCATAGATTTCCCTATTTTTTTATTTCGAACATCCGGTTTACTAGGCGTTGATAGGTTGCACTAGCATTTATTAATCTGGATGGAATTACATTATAGCAGTAGGTACCATACTTAGTGATGAACGAGGTCTTTTCCTGATCTTCTAGGTTCATCTTTATTTGGTTGTACCCGGAATAGGCATCGAGAAAACTGAGGATCTCATGGTCGGTCGTGGCATCGATTATGTGATCGATATTAGGCAACGAAAAAGAATTCTTGGGGCATGCTTTGTTTAGATCTTTGTAATCTACACACATTCTAAGTTTATTTCCCTTCTTAGGGACTACTACTACGTTTGCTAACCATTCGGGATATTTTACTTCCCAGATGGACCCTATTTTAAGAAGTTTGGTTACCTTGTCTTTGATGATAGCATATTTGACCTCGGACTGGGGTATTTTTTTTTGCTTCACCGCAGGGAAATTCTGGTCTAGGCTTAGTCTATGGTTGGTGATTTCCGATGGGATCCCTTTTGTTCGGGCTGATGTTCGGCCAGTATGACTTGTTCCAGCTCTTCGACCGTTGACTTGGTAGCCATAGAATCATCGAGGACTATGAAGGATCGAGGGACCCCATAATCATCATCCTCGTCAGTCCCCTGCTTTTTTGATTGGGTTGAGGCCGGTGTGTGTGGTTGCTATTTGGCCTCCTGGTTTCCCTTTGAATTTGAACCTTTCGTTGATGAGAGCATCGATATCGGCATCACTTCATCGATGGCAAACATTTCCTTGGCGGCTAGTTGTTCCCCGTAAACCATTTTGACTCCCTCTGGTGTCGGGAATTTTAGAACCTGGTGAAGGGTCGAGGGCACTTCCCACATGTTATGGATCCACGGCCTTCCGAACAACGCGTTATACTTCATATAGCCCTCGCTTACATGGAACTTCATCTCTTGGATGGTCCCGGTCACGTTTACTGGCAAAGTTATCTCGCCTTTGGTGGTTTCGCATGCCATGGTTGAAGCCGTCTAGTACTCAAGCCGCGGGCACAACCTGGTCCTGTAGGCCGAGTTATTCTACGACCCTCGATCGAATGATGTTGGCCAAGCAACCTGGATCAATTAAAACACGTTTAACGTTGAAAGACATGGGGGTTATGGGGTTATGAAAACACGTTTGTATTCATAAGAACAAATATTACTAGTGCATCGTTATGGGGTTGCACGATTCCTTCTACGTCCTCATCGTTAGAAGACAAGGTTCCTTCTGGTACGTAATCTCGAGTTCGCTTCTCCCTTGTGATCGACTTCTTGGTGCATTTTAATACCGGTTCATGGGAATATCGACCCCCCAACCAATCATGTGAATCACGTGTTGCAGTTCTTCTTGCTCGTTCTATCTATTGGAATCTCTGTTTCTGAATTGATTCTTGGCTCGATCACTTAAGAATCCCCGAAGATGCCTATGGTTGAACAACCGAGCTACTTCATCCCTCAGTTGTGTGAAATCTTCTGTTCTATGACCATGGGTGCCATGATACATGCACATCTGGTTGAGATTTCTCTGGGCTGGATCGGTATGCAGAGGTCGAGGCCATCTAGTATCCTTGATGCGTCCCATAGCCGATACTATGGCAGATGCATCAATGTCGAAGTTATATTCTGACAGTCATGGTGCTTCTTTAGGTCCGGTATTCCTGTCGAAACCATTCTTGCTCATGAGACCTGAGATCTCTAGCCTCGATCATTTCTTCTTTCACCTCGAACAGGGTTGCGTCCAGGTCCGTTGCCTCTACGATATCCATTATATTGATGGTAACGATCCCCGTTCGATCGTGGTTCTCGATCAGTGTCCCTTTTGTCTCTGCCGATTGTCCTGATAGGATAAACGGACCAGAAAGGAGTCCCAAGCTGGTCTTCTTCGACCCTAATCTTCGATTGGTACCGATTATGCACATCGACCTAGGTAACAGTTGGTCATTCAATCAAGTTTTGCTTCAACTATTGTGAAGCCACTAAGCTTTTTACATTTAGTTCTTGAGTGAAGGCTTGAACGGCCCAATCATCAGCGACCGGTGGTAGATCCATTTGTTCCATTTGAAACCGAGACACAAACTCTTTGAACTCTCGTTATGTTTCTACTTTATCTTGAAGAGGTCCGATTTCCTAGTCTTGACCTTTATGGATTTGGCGTGTGCATGGAGTTGGGAGGAAAATTATGTCCTTTATCATCGCTCCCTTATAAAGGGTCTCCCTTTGAAAGTCAGTAGGACAATTCGATGAATTTTGGCGAAAGTTGAAAAATATAAGATTTTGGAAAAGTCCGACCGAAGGATGAAAATTTTATAACGGGGTCGGATTTTGATTACGAAAATTGGAACATCTTCGTTACGTCAATTATGAATTGCATGCAATATTTGAATTCATTCCGAATTGATTTGATACGTTTCGGCGCAAACTATACAAGTTGGAAAATTTGAAAACTCATAATTCGATCCATGGCGCGATTCAAAACTTTAGTGTTGTTTAGCGTGGTTTAAAGCCTCGACTAAGTTCGTATTGTATTATGGGACATGTTGGCATATCTGGTTAAAGTCCCGAGGGGATCGGGTGAGTTTCGGAGTGGTTTCGGATAATTTTTAGGCCAATTTAACTTGCTGGTTTTTTTTTGACAGCACGGTTCGAAAATTCAGATGCGAAGAGCCTATATTGGAAGCTTATATCTCGAAATATATAAGGAATCTGAAATTTTGAAAAACATGAAAGTTGTAGCCCTTGCATTCGAGTTTCCGGAAAGTTAAACTATTTATCATTTGGATATTTGTACAAAAAGTTATGATCGATTGAATAAAGGCTGGTAGTAGTTTATTCTTTCCCGAAAATCAGGCAAAGTTGCATTTCATACAGGCGACTTGCCTAGACAGAATGCCTAAAAACAGTAGTCAGCCATTTTTACTCATTTTTGAGTTATGAGTCTCGAATTTGGGCGATTTTGAGCGAGAAGTCATGGAACATCTTGAGGTAAGTCACTTGTGATCATTTCTACTCCATAATATTGAATTATCATTGAATAATCCGACTAGATTACATGTTTTTGAGGTGTAAATTGGGGATTTGGGCCTAGGAATTTGAAAACGAAAATTTAAGATTTAGAGGTCGAGTTGTTATCAAAAATTGATAAAATTGGTATGGTTGAACTCGTATCGAAACGGTAGTTCAGATTTCGTGAAAATTATGTCGGGTTCCGAGAGGCGAGCCCCGCATAGACTTTTGTTGACTTTTTAATATGAAATTTTGAATCGGCATTTTATTATCCGGAATTATTTCCTATGAATTTTAGTGAAGCTATACAATTAATTTGAATAGATTTGAGCGGTCCGGAGGTCAATTCAAGCAAGAAGGCGATTTTGGAATGCCGGCCTAACTTCAAAAAGGTAAGTGTCTTGTCTAATTCGAGTGGGGGAATTACCCCTTAGGCATCGAGTTTTATGTGCCATTTGTGAAATGTGAAAATCCGTGTACGCGAGGTGGCGAGTACGTACCGGGGCTTTATATGTGCAAAATATATTGAATTAAAGTCTTAGGCATATTATGTAGTAAATTGGATAATTGTTGCTACATATTTAATCATCTAATTGCCATGCCTCGAATCACATTTATTGAACTTATTTTTATACGACAACTCGATATAACTATTACTTGTATATCTTTGTGAATTCNTTAATGAAGTTATGCAATTAATTTGGATAGATTTGAGCGGTCCGGAGGTCAATTCAAGCAAGAACGCGATTTTGAAATATCGGCCTAACTTCAAAAAGGTAAGTGTCTTGCCTAATCTCGAGTGGAAAAATTCCCCTTAGGCATGTAGTCTTATGTGTCATTTGTAAAATGTGAAAAGCCGTGTATGCGAGGTGGCGAGTACGTACCCGGGCTTTATATGTGCAAAATATATTGAATTAAAGTCTTAGTCATATTGTGTAGTAAATTGGATTTGTTGGCATATATTTAATCATCTAATTGACATGCCTCGAATCACATTTATTGAACTTGTTTTTATACGATAATTCGATGTAAGTATTACTTGTATATTTTTGTGAATTCTGTGAGTTAGATGATTTGATATATTTGGAATTTGGTTTCATTATGAATTTTTCCCTATGCAAATAAAATTAAGCAAGCTTAAGAAGGAGTGTTAGTACAATTATTCAAATTTAGATTAATGAAGGTTTTGCTTTTTGCTGAATAATTGCTATCTCTGTTGATTGTTTTTGTGGTGTTATGCACATTGCATGGAGCCTTTGGCTATTTGATGTAAAATTAATTGATTTGGTTGTATCTTTGGAATTTTCTTGTGATCATTGGGAAAATTGTTATATGAATTGATTTTGTTATGTTGTCGTGATATTTCTCGCATAAATTGTTGTGTCATGCGAGTTGTTATTTTGAGGATATAAGGGTGGCATTCCAATGTTGATATTATGTGGGTATAAGGGTGGCATTTCATTATTTTTTTGTTTGTTAGAATATTATCTGGGCGGAGCGATAAGGGTGGCTATTAGGGAGTGATAAAGGTGGTTATTGTCAGGGATGATATGTGATGTTGTGGAGTGGTTACATTGGTGATTTTATGTGATGTGATAATTTTTCTTGTGTTTATTTTATACCTTGTGCAATTTGTTTTGTTGTTGGTAAATTGATAATAGCCTGATTTATGTTGAAATTGGGAGTTTGTGGCCATTACCAGGCGAATTATGATATGAAATGCGGGCACGAGGTATCATGAGTAAATAATGATGATATTGGCATGTGAATAAAATTAATCAAGCTTAGAAGGAGCGTTAAGTATAATTATCTAAATTTGGATTAATGAAGGTTTTGCTTTTTGCTGAATAATTTCTATCTCTGTTGATTGTTTTTGTGGTGTTATACACATTGTGTGGAGCCTTTGGATATTTGATGTGAAATTAATTGATTTGGTTGTATCTTTGGAATTTCCTTGTGGTCATTGGGCAAATTGTTATATGAATTGATTTTGTTATGTTGCCGTGATAATTTCCCGCATAAATTGTTGTGTTGTGCGAGTTGTTATTTTGAGGTTATAAAGGTGGCATTCCAATATTGATATTATGTGGGTATAAGGATGGCATTTCACTGTTGTTTTANATTGATTTGGTTGTATCTTTGGAATTTCCTTGTGGTCATTGGGCAAATTGTTATATGAATTGATTTTGTTATGTTGCCGTGATAATTTCCCGCATAAATTGTTGTGTTGTGCGAGTTGTTATTTTGAGGATATAAAGGTGGCATTCCAATGTTGATATTATGTGGGTATAAGGGTGGTATTTCACTGTTGTTGTGTTTGTTGGAATATTGTTTGGGCAGAGCGATAAGGGTGGCTATTAGGGAGTGATAAGGGTGGCTATAGGAGAGATAAGTGTGGCTATTTTCAGGGATGATATGTGATGTTGTGGAGTGGTTACATTGGTGATTTTTTGTGATGTGGTGATTTTCCTTGTGTTTATTTTTATACCTTGTGCAATTTGTTTTGTTGTTGGTAAATTGATTATAGCCTGATTTATGTTGAAATTGGGAGTCTGTGGCCATTGCCAGGCGGATTATGATATGAAATGTGGGCACAAGGTGTCGTGAGTAAATAATGATTATATTGGCATGTATATCGTCCGTGCGATTGCGATATGAAATAAGGGCACGAGGTGCCGGGGAAATATGATGATTTAATTATAGGCACGAAGTGCCGTGGAAATATGAAAGTGGGATGAGACCCGTGTTTATGAAAAATATAAAAATGGAGTGAGACCCGTAGTTGTATGATTATGAAATGAAGTGTCACATGGTGACTTTTTAATTGAAAGAATTATATTCAAAATATTTATTTGGAAGGATTTTTATTCAAAAGATTTATTTGGAAGAATTACATTCGAAAGGTATTTTTTTGAAGAAATTATATTTGAGAGAAATTTATTTAAAGGAAAGTATATTTGAAAGATATTAATTTGAAGGAATTATATTTGAAAGAGATTTATTTGGAAGAATTATATGTGAAAGATATTTATTTGAAATACTTGATTTAATTGGGTGTACTTAGATTCATAAATTGTTGAGCGTTATTAATGGTGTTGTTGTTGCCCTTATTGTTATTTGTTTCTTATTATTTTGTATATCTTATTGCACATGCTATTAGACTAGTGATGCCTTGACTGTACCTCGTCTCTACTCCACTGAGGTTAGTCTTGATACTTACTGGGTACCGACCGTGGGTACTCATACTACACTTCTACATATCTTTATACAGAGCCAGGTATTGGAGATATCGGACTCGGACAGAATTAGAGTGGGATCGTAAGGATTCAAGGCAGAGCTGCTTGGTCGTCGCAGTCCCTTGGAGACTTTTCATTTCATTGTACTGTTAATTTTTAATCAAACAGTATTGTACATTCAGTCCTCGTGATCATTCTATGTGTTCAGTTAGAGTTCGTGAATCAGTACTGCCAGTCTTAGGAGATTTCCTTATTTGTTTCTGTTGTTAGTTTTGATTACCTATTTAATTAAAAAAAAGGGCTTGAAATGTAATTGTAATCGGCTTAGCTGGTCTTAGAGACTAAGTGTCATCACGACGCCCGTGGTGGGATTTTGGGTCATGACAAGTTGGTATCTGAGCTCTAGGTTCATAAGTTCTTCGAGTCACGAGCGAGTCTAGTAGAGTCTTGCAGAGCGGTAAGGAGACGTCTGTACTTATCTTCGAGAGGCTACAGAACTGTTAGGAAATTTCCACTTCTTTCATTCATGTCGTGCTGAATTTGTTGAATTTGGGATTTGAGCCTTTGTGTCTCTATTCTCTCACAGATGGTGAGGACACGTGCTACCAGGTTAGCTGAGCAGGCATCCACACATACTGCTAGGGCTGCAAGAGGACGGGGCCGAGGTAGAGGCCGAGGCAGAGGTCGAGGAAGGGCACGTGCTGCGATTAGAGCACCTGTCAGAACAACAGTTGAGGAGCCACCAGTAGCTCCAGTTGGGGGACAGGTACCAGAAACAACTGTTGTTACCCCCATACTTCAGGAGACCTTGACAGAGTTCCTGAGTATGTTTGGTACATTAATTCAGGCGGGATTGTCTCTGTTGCACCAAATATTTCATAGATAGGGGGAGTAGCTCAGACTCTTACAGCCCGTACTCTAGAGCACCAGGTTCACATCACATTGGTCAAGTTCGGGGTATAGTACCGGTACAACCTATCATTCCGGTTCGGCCTGAGGTCAGGCCAAAGGCATCAAAATAAGAACAAAAAAAAGGCTTGAAAGGTTTAAGAGGTATAGTCCACCTACTTTCAGTAGCACAACTACAGAGGATTCTCAGGGATTTCTAGAAAAATTGTCACTGCATTCTCCGCACTATGGGTATTGTGAAATTGAGCGGAGTTGCCTTTACTACATTTCAACTGCTAGGAGCAGTGTATCGGTGGTGGAAAGTCTATGAAGAATGTAGACCATCCGATGCAACACCACCAACTTGGGCTCAATTTTCGAAAATGTTCTTGAAATAGTTAATTCCCCAGACTCTCCCAGATGTGTGGCACATAGAGTTTGAACGGTTTCATCATGGCACTATGATCGTGTCAGAATATGCTATCAGGTTCAGTGAGTTAGCCCTTCATGCACCTATCTTGTTTCCTACAGTTAGAGAGCGAGTCTGTAGATTCATTGAGGGGCTCGATTATGATCCTAAAATATGCATGGCTCGAGAGTTGCAAAGTGATACTCCATTTCAGTAAGTAGTGGAGATTGTGAGGAGGATTGAGGGTGTTCTAGGTGAGGAAAGGGAGTCTAAGAAAGCCAAAAGGTCTCGAAGCTCTGGAGGGTTCAGTGGATTTTACTCTTCAGCTATGGCCCATTATGGCGGAGGCTCGAGCAGTCGGCCAGCTCAGTCAGCACATCAGATTACTCGGGGTACTCTAGTAAGTTCTTATGGTGCACCACTGACACGAGATTCCTACAGCGACTATTCCAGTTATTCGGCAGAAATTCAGTATGAGCAGCCGCGACCACAGAGGGGTTGCTATGAGTGTGGTGATACTAGGCACATCATGAGAGACTGTCCGAGACTTGGGAGAGGCAGATTTCATCAGGGCACTCAGGCTATGGGCCCCATTTCAGTTACTACTCCACCTATATATCCAGTTAGGGGTGGTAGAGGGCGTGCTAGAGGGAGAGGCCCAGCCCGTTGATATATTTGCTATGGTATGGATGATGCCACTACACTAGATGGTGTCGTTTCAGGTACGATCCCGATTTGTTATAAAAGGATTTTATTTTTCTTAATTTGATTTAGTTCTGAATATTGAGTTAAGTCCTCCTATTATGCTCCGCTTATGGGTGAGCTTCATAATTTTGTGACCCACTTATATGTTTATCCCTGTTGGGAGATTTGATGATGTTAACACGTGCGTATCATTTTTATTTTGTACATTATTGAGGACTATAAGTCCAAAAGTGACTTTCTATCACTCTCTACAGTTGATGTGATTTCGGAATAATTGATTTAAATTTTATGAATTATATGACCTATTGGTATGTGGGGTTCATTATGTGTTATGAAAAATGTTTATGAAATTTATTGAAAAGAAGAAATAAAGGAAATTTAAATTTCAGTTGGCACAATGTAAAAAATACTTGTGATTCAGAGTTGAGTACGAGATCCTCGCATTTTATATACTCTGTGAAATATTTATACCGGGCTACAGGTTGCGGTGGAAGTTATGTAAGGACTAGGTCCTTGTGGTGAAATATTTATGAGTTTATGCCTGATAGACTTATGTGATAATTCTTTTGCGTCTTTCTGTGCCATGATTGTGCTGTAACTATTGAGTTTTAGCCTACGAGATGAGTGCCCAGGTGGCATTAAACGTAACTCGTTCAATCGGGCAAATAGTTATGAGGTCTTCATGCCTCACATTCTGTTGTTAGTGTTGTGAAAAAATTTGAAACGAGGTACTGGATAATATAAGATTGATCGATGATGCTGGAATTAATTATGAACAAATTTTAAGACCAGAGATGTGGTGATGGGCATACATAGGATGTGCTTCATGTCTGATAATAGGCTAAATTCATGTAGTTTAGTGTATATTTATACTAGAACTTAATGATGCTTCACTGTCTTAGGAGTGTGAAAATGATGTTAAAATGGCTCTAATTGTTGATTTTATGTTTTGCATGAGCTAAATGCACTTATGAGGACCTAGGATGGTGTTTGGGGCCAAATTGAAGGAGAAAGGCCCTTGGAGTATTTGACGTGTGAAAAGAAGGAAGAAAATTGTTGGGACAGATTATAAGTCCACTAGCGCGGTCTTAGCGCGCCCATTAGCGCGACCGCACTAGTCCAACGATGTTACATTTCTAGGTTTAACTCCTGTAATATGTTCGTGGTGTGACACATTAGGGAAATTCTTGATGAAAGGACCTTTGTAGAGTATAGTGGATTGCTCGAGGACTAGCAATGATTTAAGTGTGGGGTGATGATAATAGGCTAAATTCACGTAGTTTAGTGTATATTTGTACTCCAACTTAATGATGCTTCACTGTCTTAGGAGTGTGAAAATGATGTTAAAATGGCTCTAATTGTTTATTTTATGTTTTGCAGGAGCTAAATGCGCTTATAAGAACCTAGGATGGTGTTTGGGACCAAATTGAAGGAGAAAGGCCCTTGAAGTATTTGACGTGTGAAAAGATGGAAGAAAAATTGCTGGGACATATTATAAGTCCACTAGCGCGGTCTTAGCACGACCGCGCTAGTCCAGCGATCCCAGGCAGAATGTTTACTCATTAGCACGCCCAGTAGCGCGATGACTAGCGCGGGCGCGCTAGTCCAGTCGAACACGTTATTTTTCAGGGGTAAACTTGGAAGCTTGGGATAATTCCACTTAACCTATATAAGGTTCAACTCTCCTTAATCAGGTTGAGAGTCTTGTTCAAGAAAAGAAAAGGCAAGATGCAAGGAGGGCAATTGGGCATTAAATCTTATCTCTCTTCCTTGTATTTTTGTCATTGTTGATGAATTCTTCTGTTGTTATTTTCAGTACAATTATGAGTAGCTAATCTATTTAGTCTAAGGTTTTGGTGGAACCCGATGAGGATGAACATCTTGTTATATTAATATAGTTTTCTTGGTTTCAATCTCTATTTGTTCAACTAAGTTCTTATTGTAGTTGCTTGAAGGGCCCTCAATTAGCTGTGCCTATTTAGTATGTATTTGCTTGGGAGAGACTGCATATTTAGGTAGTTGTTGAACAACACCAGTCCCAAAGTATAGGAGGGATCCATAACCGAGGGTTTAAAGGTTGGATTAGGGATAACGATACCTTGGGTGCAATCTAAAGTGAGCTATAATAAAAGCCAGCTAGCGTAGCTCGGGAGAGTGCGTCTAGTAAATTATCGTAATTACTCGGGAGAGATTTACGGTATCAAGAGTGCTCATGATTGATAGAGATAATTAGGCCAAAAAATAGGAAATATACAAGATGAGATTTCATTAGCGGGGGAAACCATAACCTTAGATCCTTCTCGCATTTATTTAAAACTCAGTAGTAGTTGTCTTTTAGTCTACTTAATTTCATTCAGCTTTAGTTAGTAAAAATACCAATAAATTGTCATTCTTAATCTTTAGGAAGTTGATTACGAAGAATCGAGTGAGTCTAACAACTATAATTGATAGGTTAATTCCCTGTGTGATTCGAGTCTGGGCGAAATACTCAGATTATATTTTCAACACTCGCTTAGTCGTTTTTATAAGACATAGTTGAGCGTGATCAAATTATGGCACTGTTGCCAGGGACAGATTATAAGTCCACTATCGCGGTCTTAGCGCGCCCATTAGTGCGACCGCACTAGTCCAGCGATCCCAGGCAGAATGTTTAGTCATTAGCGCGCCCAGTAGCGCGATGACTAGAGTCGGCGCGCTAGTACAGTCGAACACGTTATTTTTCAGGGGTAAAATTGGAAGTTTGGGACAATTCCACTTAACCTATATAAGGTTTAACTCGCCCAAAAGAGAGAATTAATCAGGTTTAGAGTCTTGTTCAAGAAAAGAAAAGGCAAGAGGAAAGGAGGGCAATTGGGTATCAAATCTCATCTCTCTTCCTTGTATTTTTGTCATTGTTGATGAATTCTTCTGTTGTTATTTTCAGTACAATTATGAGTTGTTAATCTATTTAGTCTAAGGTTTTGGTGGAACCCGTTGAGGATGAACATCTTGTTATATTAATATAGTTTGCTTGGTTTCAATCCCTATTTGTTCAACTAAGTTCTTATTGTAGTTGATTGAATGGCCCTCAATTAGCTGTGCGTATTTAGTATGTGTCTGCTCGTGAGAGAGTGCATATTTAGGTAGTTTTTGAACAACACCACTCCCAAAGTATAAGAGGGATACATAATCGAGGGTTTAAAGGTTGGATTAGGGATAACGATACCTTGGGTGCAATCTAAAGTGAGCTATAATAAAATCCAGCTAGCGTAGCTCGGGAGAGTGCGTCTAGTAAATTATTGTAATTACTCGAGAGAGATTTACGGTAGCAAGAGTGCTCATGATTGATAGATATAATTAGGCCAAACAATAGGAAATATACAAGATGGGATTTCATCAGCGGGGGAAACCATAACCTTAAATCCTTCTCGCATTTGTTTACAACTTAGTAGTAGTTATCTTTTAGTCTACTTAATTTAATTCAGCTTTAGTTAGTAAAAATACCAACAAATTTTCATTCTTAATCTTTGGGAAGTTGATTACGAAGAATCGAGTGAGTCTAACAAATATAATTGATAGGTTAATTCCCTGTGGGATTCGACTTTGGGAGAAATACTCAGATTATATTTGCAACGCCCGCTTAGTATTTTTTTATAAGACATAGTTGAGCGTGATCAATGTCCTAATACCATTATGATAATGCAGTGTTTGTAATGCTGAGAATTATTTTATCGATATATACTATCACGACCAAAAATCCCTAAGGTCGTGATGGCGCCGGACACCATAGTCAGGCAAGCCAATCACTAATTAGTCGAAATAAATTCTTGATTTTAACGTTTATGAAAAACATTTCTTTTCACTTTATTACATATTAACCAAATAAAATCTGTTAATTTAAACAATGGTTCGAATACTACACTTTAGCAAATACATCCCAAAATGTCCCAGAACCCGGTGTCACAAGTACATGAGCAATTTCTAAGAATTTATACAATCATCACGAAGCTTGTCCGAAATACAAATTGGACAAGGAAATTTAAAATAAAAATAAATACGGTATGACGGAGACTCTGTCAGCTGCGGATCGCTTCCGGATGATGCAGCTCGCCTAAGTCTCTGAATCCTCCACTTTTCTATGAAACTACTTGTGCAATAAAATGCACAACAAGTGTAGCATGAGTACAAAAACAACGTGTACTCAGTAAGTTGCCCGCCTAACCTCAAAGAGGTAGTGACGAGAGGTCGAATTAGACACTCACTAAGGGCCAACAAATTAACTAACAGCATAAGATGAACACGGTAGGCAGGTAAAGGTAGTAAAGCAATAATATATATAAGGCACTGAAATCCAAGTAAATACTGGGAATAAACAAACAGTTACCACTTCCTCATTTTCCCCCAAATATTTTAAATAAGCAATTTCCTCTTTGTTTTTCCCCAAATATCTTGTCACTTTAAAAAAAATCCATGGAAAACATTTAACGATTTAGCATGCGCATACGGGATAAGGACAACCGGCCTGAGCCGTCATAATAATCAACTATGTGCACTGCCGAGGATCGAACAACCCGTACCAAAAGTGGACCTCTCAATAAAATACTAATGTCTATGCACTGCCGAGGATCGAACGGCTCGTACCAAAAGTGCATCTCTCAATATAATAGTCATCTATGTGCACTGCCGAGGATCGAACGGCCCGCTCCCATGAGAGTGGGGGAAATAATACTCTAAGTGCATTTTGAATCTGCCGTGGCGTACGGCCCGCTCCCATGAGAGTGGGGGAAATAATACTCCGCTCGCGGAATGTAAATTGTGAAGCGGTCACATGAAATCAGGCACAATCAAGAGTCCACCCCGAATACGTCGGGAAAACAAATACTTGTAAATGACAGATTTCTCTTTTAAAAAACATAAAAGTGTTTAAAGCCTTTTTCGAAATTCACTTGCCAAGTTTTATAATGCTTGATAATACAACCTTATCCGGAAATACAATTGCCCGCGAAGGAAAGCAATTCTCTTTTTAGATGGTTTAGAAAAAAATAAACTCTAATCTTCCTTAATCATTCAATTACAATTTCGATTATATTGGCAGTCTAATATCACAGACAAGATCACAGGTATAAAATGTAAGGCATGCTAGTGGGTCCTAGGCTACCCGGACATGGCATAATAGTAGCTATGCACGGACTCCCGTCACCTCGTGCGTACTTAGCCCCCGCAGATAGTCACACATACTAATTAGTTCACCTAGGGGGACAATTCCCCCTCACGAAGTTAGAAAAGAGACTTACCTCGCTCCGAAATTCCATAACCGGCCTCCAAGCCCTTCCGATGACCCCATACGTCACACAACGCTCCGAAACTATCAAAATAACGGCAAACCAATGAAAATATACACTAATATTTGCTAGAATTCCAAATTATAAAATTTCACAACTCCGCTCGGTGAAATGACAAAAATGCCCTCAGACCTACGTGCCCAAAATCCAAAATTTCTCGAAGATACACTCTACACGTAGCTTTACTAGTTCAATTATACAACTTACTCAAATATTCATGCTCAATTCGTGGCTAAATTCCAATTTACCAAATTTCTAGGTTTCCTTTAACATTCCCAAATTTTCCTCAATTTTCCATACCAAATCTATGTAATAATCTTGTATTTAATTCAAAAACGAGAAAAAATTACTTACCTTGCGATCCTTGACGAAATCCTCTCCTTGAAGCTCCTCCAAATCGCCCATAGTATGTGCAAATAGATGGAGAAATATTCAAATTCTCGCTTAAAAACAATCTGCCCAGGCCTATTTCCGCACCTGTGATCCCCTTGTCGCACCTGCGCTTCCATAGGTGCGCCAAAATATCACGCACCTGCGGCCTCCTTGGCTCCAGCCCAATTTTGCACCTGCGGTGCCCTTAGACGCACCTGCGGCTCTGCACCTACGGCCAAAGCCTCACAGGTGCGGTTACACCAGATGACAGCAACCTTCAGCTTTCTTCAACTTCAAATATTGATTCGTTAACCACCCGGAATCTACTCGAGGCCCCCGGGACCCTGTCAAATTACACCAACCTGTTCCAAAACATAATGCGGACTTTCTCGAGGCTTCAAATCACATCAAACAACATCCAAACCACGAATCGCACCCAAACCCCAACTTTATGAACTTAAAAATTGCCAACTTCTACATCTGATGCCGAAACCTATCAAATCACGTTCGATTGACCCCAAATTCTGCACACAAGTTATATTCGACATTACGAACCTTCTCCAACTTCCGGAATCGTATTCCTACCTCGATATCAAAACTTCCACTTCCGGTCGGATTTCTCAAAAACCTTCAAATTTCTATCTTTAGCCAATTGATCCAAAATGACCTACGAACATCCAAATTCACTTCCGATCGCGCTCCCGACTCCAGAATCACCATAAGAAGCTATTCCCAGACTCGGAATCCCAAACGGACCTCACATCACTGAAATGCGCTTCAAGCCCAAATCTATGAAATTCTTATATAATGCTGACTTCCACAATATGCATCGAAACGCTCCCGGGTTATCCAAAATCCGATCCGGACATACGCCCAAGTCCGAAATCATCATACGAACCTGCAGGAACCTTCAAATCCTGATTCGGAGGTCGTTTACTCAATATTCCAATATTAGTTGATTCTTCCAACTTAAGGCTTCTGAAATAAGAATTTTCTTTCCAAATCAACTCTAAACTTTCCGAAATTCAATTCCGACCACACCTACAAGTCATAATACCTGAAATGGAGCTGCTCACGACTTCAAACTGCTGAACAACGCGCTAGAGCTCAAAATGACCAGTCGGGTCATTACACTCTGCCCCACTTAAACCGACGTTCGTCCTTGAATGTGCCAAGAACTGCTTTGGAGTTATCAGGAATCACTATTTAACACCTCGAGCACTTTCCTGTGCTACCACAACCCAGTTGAGTATATTAGCTTGATCAAATCTGAAGATTCCTTCTTTTATCCATATAATAAGCTCAGAATTTGTTCAAACACCTGAAATTTCTCTGCCAGGACTAGTTCCAATATATGAACACCGTATCAACTACCACACGACATACCAGAACATGACTGCATACCTTCGCCGAATCAGCATCATGCACCGCATATCTCATCATCTGACCACAATGGCACTCCTTGAACCTTAATAGCTAAAATTTCACGAATAACACTCCCATCGTGACTAGAATCATCGCCTCATTATAAACCTGGATAATGGTATTTGGTATTTAATATACACTTCACATAACCTTATCGCATTGATCCCTGATCTGAAAATCTTGTCTCACCCAGTATGAACTGCTCAGACAACAAATCACCCCAAACATGACCAACAACCTCACATGATACCACATCACGCCAATAGGCCATAACTCGAACATGATAAATAAGAAATGACTCAGGAAGGGACTATTCAACTCACGCAACTAATATGAACTCTTCTCATAAAATAGGAAGTAAAACATAAGAAAAATAAATATATATTAACCCTTATCATCATCACACTGTCGCGGCGTGCAACCCGATCCAAATAACATACCCGTGGTGGCGTGCCACTCGATCCCATCATAAAACTCACATAAGGAAATATACACGGAGCTGAATCGCTCACTATTACACATTACCGAATATCGGTCACAAGCACGCTAAGTGCATAATACCATCCTGGGGAGACTGATAAGTGAAAAAGCCCAAGCACGGCTGAGGTGCGATATATATATATATACACTCTGGATCTCAAGAGCTATCCTGCTCACATAACATCATCACTACGCGGAGATCTCAACTCATAAAAAAAATTATCGAGACGTTTCACAACTCACACGGCACAATCATATTATAACATGAATTTGACGAGGACGGAACAACATCTGCTGTTTTAATACCTTTCCATGAAAAAAAAGCGCTCTACTTAAAAGAACATGCATGGCTCGTATGGAGCCCATAATCATATTTAAATCTATCCACAACCATCGAGTCTACCTTGCTCGCACCAAACTAGGATAATAGCCTCACCTGGGTTCATATTAACTCACCTTCTCTCATAATATGCGAGAACAACCATCATAGCCGGGACAAACATCCCACAATCCACACCCAAATGAACTGAACGCCTTCAAGGCATAAATCCTCAAATAACCAATATTGCACCCCTTTATACTCAGTCCAAATCTTCAATCCATCAAATGACTACATGTCACATTTATACAATCTTTTCGCGGTCATGCTTCCACGACCTTCCACACAAGGCAACAAGTCTTCCCATCCATACCACCGACCACACAAATGCTGCAAAGCAAATCAAGAACCCATGACCAGGGTACAAAGCCTCTTCCACCGAATATCAATCTCAGCTGACACTGAAGATAACACCAGCTTATTCTGAACTTTCAAATCACTTTTTCTTGCTCTTCCGAGCTCATGACATCCTTATTAACATTGAACCACAATCTCGATTCTTTCTCCCAGTTACATACTGCTTACCGCACCTAACATGCCAATATGAGGTAACGCAAGAATTCCATCATAACTTCTGAACCACCAATAGGGTGAACACTTCATCATATAGAAACTTTTTACTTAACTCAATTCAAGAGTATCATCTCAACACACGAGTGAGTTCTCATAACACCCAACATGCAAATCCTTAAGTAGTAGTCTATACCACCATAACTCTTCCGGGATCCGCCTACACCTGACAGGCCATAACATTCAAATGCTCCCACATGAAATCCGTTATGACGATCGGCAAGCCCCGCACACACCGGCACAAACCACATGCATAACTTAATCACATCAAATGAACTGATCAATGCGGAAAATGTGCCATTTCAACCTTGGCTAATCAATCTATCTTCTTTTAATCATCTTCAATTGCTTCAGGGATAATAGCAACCTCCTTCATCTCATACCCTCCTGATAATCTTTCTACAATTCGGAGTTTATTTCTCTAACTCCTCCAATACTATCCTGCATGCTGAAACATATCATGGAACATTCCAACCATCCTCCTTTTTCTCAGAAATTACTATGTAAAAGCTCGATTCCCAATCATATTGCTGCCTGAAACCCTTAAACGCCGCATTCTTAACTTTTGAACTCACTAGGACCGCTATTGAGAGTCACCCACTCTGACTGGCCCCGAATATAATCAAGTCCAAGGCTCTTCTAGAATATGAACACCCTTTTTCCTTGAAGCACGTGACTGAGTCACTATCCTTACAACTCGCCCATGCCTTAAGCATAAATTTTGAATCTTCCAAAGCCTAACCCCGGTCCGACAGGGCCAACTTTTGCACATATTCTTCAAATCCCACGCACAATTACCATTTTACTCCTTTCCCTTAGTTGAAATAACTTACCAACACGCTGATAATCCGCAACCCTATGAGAAGACAACCCTACAACCCAACTGCAGATGGTGGGACTCCCCCACTTAGCCCGAAGCTACTCCTTGCACCACTCTAGACACTGTCGAGATCCTTTCTCCTTTGATAACACGATCTTGCTCGACCAATCCGCCAATTCTTCCAAATTCTCTTGCTAGCACTCCCTAAAGACTCAAACTCTATAGCATCATTCACACATTCTGCCTCCTACCGAATGGCCACCAGAACCCCTCACCGAGACTTGCCAACCATGCCACCGCTAACCTATTCACAGAAGATAACCCACCAGTGGAAATCACCCGCGGACACCTTCCAACGACGCTGAAATGCACGCTCTCTACGACTTCAATACCCCATCCTACGCCCTGCTTCATTTACCAACTTCACTAGTCCGTCCGCTCCTCATGGACATACATTAAATGCGCGACAATATCTTGAAATTCCAAGCTATGCTACCGCTCCCCCACTTTGCAACTGCTTGACTTCCGCTTCTTACACCTGGCCTCTTAGAAATGGAACCACCACCTAGCCTCACTTCAGGATCATTCTCTGTAGCTCTCAAACCAGCAGATCACCACGACTTCAAGCTCTCCAAAGATCATCTTTCTCTAGATGCCTTCATTATCAACACTTATCCGGTAATGAACCACCGCACCTCATGGCCTCTGCCAACCGCATTCTTCAATACTTCTTCTCAATACTCTGACCCCACGCAACCGAAGAAACCATAGCACCGACAAACTTAACGCATTCCATTCGATCAATGAAGACGACTTCACGTCACAGGTGCATATCCCACCTCACTTGAAGACACCCAGTCTTACTACTTTATCATCCCCAACCGGAACATTCATAACCCAAATGCCTTTCCTCGGCCGGAACTAAAATACCGAAATCTCGAAATCATACTCTGAGAAGACCTCCCTTCAAACCATTCATCACCCCCAACATACGGCTAATCATTCTATCATCATATCGACATTGCGTGATAACCAACTGCAATCAACATCACTACCTAAGCATAGCCTTAAGGCTCCCAGAAACACAGCTACTGAGCTGAAACAACATATTATTCTTCTACAGGGCCATAACAACATCCCCCCATCAATTACACATGGAAACATCTTGAATTACATTCGTAACACCATTTCAATTCCTCAAGTTCCTGATTTATAGCAAGCGCTTCACGACACATAATATTGAGTAGGAATAAACTTAGGCATAAGCCTTAAGGGAATCGAATCGCACGATGAGGAATAAAGAAGGGAAGTACTCCTAATAGCCCTGTAGCCTCTCGAAGATAAGTACAAACGTCTCTGTACGATCCGCAAGACTCTACTAGACTTTGCTCATGACTCGTGAGACCTACGGGAACCTAGCGCTCTGATACCATGTTGTCACGACCCAAAATCCCTAAGGTCGTGATGGCGCCGGACACCATTGTCAGGCAAGCCAATCATTAATTAGTTGAATAAATTCCCGATTTTAACGTTTATGAAAAACATTTCTTTTAACTTTATTACATATTAACCAAATAAAATATGTTAATTAAAACAATGGTTCGAATACTACATTTTAGCAAATACATCCCAACACACCCCAGAACCCGGTGTCACAAGTACATGAGAAATTTCTAAGAATTTATACAATCATCACGAATCCTGTCCGAAATACAAATTGGACAAGGAAATTTAAAATAAAAATAAATACGGTATGAGGGAGACTCTGTCAGCTGTGGATCGCCTCTAGATGATGCATCTCGCCTAAGTCTCTGAATCCTCCATATTGCTATGAAAGTACCTGTGCAATAAAATGCACAGCAAGTGTAGCATGAGTACAAAAACAATGTGTACTCAGTAAGTCGCCCGCCTAGCCTCAGAGAGGTAGTGACGAGAGGTCGAATTAGACACTCACTAAGGGCTAGCAAATTAATTAATAGCATAAGATGAACATGGTAGGCAGGTAAAGGTAGTAAAGCAACAATATATATATAAGGCACTGAGATCCAAGTAAATAATGGGAATAAATAAACAGTTACCACTTCCTCATTTTCCCCCAAATATTTTAAATAAACAATTCCCTCTTTGTTTTCCCCCAAATATCTTGTCACTTTAAAAAAAATCTATGAAAAACATTTAATAATTTAGCATGCGCATACGGGATAAGGACAACCGGCCTGAGCTGTCATAATAATCAACTATGTGCACTGTCGAGGATCGAATGGCCCGTACCAAAAGTGCACCTCTCAATAAAATACTCATGTCTATGCACTACCGAGGATCGATTAGCCCATACCAAAAGTGCATCTCTCAATATAATAATCATGTCTATGCACTGCCGAGGATCGAATGGCCCGTACCAAAAGTGCACCTCTCAATAAAATACTCATGTCTATGCACTACCGAGGATCGATTAGCCCATACCAAAAGTGCATCTCTCAATATAATAATCATCTCTATGCACTGACGAGGATCGAACGGCTCGTCCCATAAGTTCACCTCTCAATATAATAATCATGTCTATGCACTGCCGAGGATTGAACGGCCCGTACCAAAAGTGCATTTTGAATCCGTCGTGGCGTACGACCCGCTCCCATGAGAGTGTGGGAAATAACACTCTGCTCGCGGAATATAAATTGAGAAGCGGTCACATGCAATCAGGCACAATAAACAGTCCACCCCGAATACATCGGGAAAACAAATACTCAAGTAAATGACAGATTTCTCTTTTAAAAACCATAAAATAGTGTTTAAGGCCTTTTTCGAAATTCACTTGCCAGGTTTTATAATGTTTGATAATAATATCTTATCCAGAAATACAATTGCTCGCGAAGGAAAGCAATTCTCTTTTTAGATGGTTTAGAAAAAAATAAACTCTAATCTTCCTTAGTCATTCAATTGCAATTTCGGTTATATTGGCAGTCTAATATCATAAACAAGATCACAGGTATAACAGGTAAGGCATGCTAATGGGTCCTAGGCTACCCGGACATGGCATAATAGTAGCTACGCACGGACTCCCGTCACCTCGTGCGTGCGTAGCCCCCGCAGATAGTAACACATACTTAATTAGCTCACCTAGGGGGACAATTCCCCCTCACGAAGTTAGAAAGGAGACTTACCTTGCTCCGAAATTCCATAACCGGCCTCCAAGCCCTTCTGATGACTCCATACGTCGCACAACGCTCCAAAACTATCCAAATAACGGTAAAACAATTAAATATACACTAATATTTGCAACAATTCCAAATTATAAAATTTTCCAACTCTGCTCGGTGAAATGACAAAAATGACCTTGGGCCCACGTGCCCGAAATCCAAAATTTCTCGAAGATACACTCTACCCGTAGCTTTACTAGTTCAATTATACAATTTACTCAAATATTTATGCTCAATTCGTGGCTAAATTCCAATTTACCAAATCTCTAGGTTTCCTTCAACATTTCCAAATTTTCCTCAATTTCCCAGACCAAATCTATGTAATAATCTTGTATTTAATTCAAAAACGTGAAGAAATTACTTACCTTGCGATCCTTGACGAAATCCTCTCCTTGAATCTCCTTCAAATCGCCCATAGCATATGAAAATAGATGGAGAAATGTCCAAACTCTCGCTTAAAAATAATCTGCCCATGCCTATTTCCGCACATGCGGTCCCCTTGTCGCGCATGTTCTTCCGCAGGTGTGCCCAAATCTCCCGCACCTGCGGCCTCCTTGGCTTCATCCCAATTTCGCACCTGCGGCCAAAGCCTCGCAGGTGCGGTTACACCAGATGACAACAACCTTCAGCTTTCTTCAACTTCAAATATTGATCCGTTAACCACCCAGAATCTACCCGAGGCCCCTGGGACCCCATCTAATTATACCAACCTGTTCCAAAACATAATGTGGACTTTCTCGAGGCCTCAAATGACATCAAACAACATTTAAACCACGAATCGCACCCAAACCCCAACTTTAGGAATTTAGAAATTCCCAACTTCTACATCTGATGCCGAAACCTATCAAATCACGTCCGATTGACCCCAAATTTTGCAAACAAGTCATATTCGACATTATGGATCTGCTCCAACTTTTGAAATCGCATTCCGATCTCATATCAAAACTTCCACTTCCGGTCGGATTTCTCAAAAACCTTCAAATTTCTATCTTTAGCCAAATGACTCCAAAATGACCTACGGACATCCAAATTCAATTCAGATCGCGCTCCCAACTCCAGAATCACCATACGAAGCTATTCCCAAACTCGAAATCTCAAACGGAGATCAACATCACTAAAATGCACTTTAAGCCCAAATCTATGAAATTCTTCTAAAATGCTGACTTCCATAATATGCATCAAAATGCTCCCGGGTTATCCAAAACCCGATCTGGACATACGTCCAAGTCCGAAATCATCATACGAACCTGCAGGAACCTTCAAATCCTGATTCGGAGGTCGTTTACTCAAGATTCTAATCTTAGTTGATTCTTCCAACTTAAGGCTTCTAAAATGAGAATTTTCTTTCCAAATCAACTCTAAACTTTTGGAAATTCAATTCCGACCACACCTACAAGTCATAATACCTTAAATGGAGCTGCTCACAAATTCAAACCGCTGAACGATGCGCTAGAGCTCAAAACGACCGGTCGGGTCGTTACATATACCTTGTGGTGATTTGTTGGGTTGTGTATGTGTTTCTAAGAGTTGTTTTGGTGTTTCTCTGGTAGGTGGATAGGCCCATTTACAGGGAAGACTGAGCCAAAATTTCTAAAAATTTTGGGAGTTAGAAGAATTTGGGAGATTGATATGTGCGAAAGAAGAGAAAAGTTATGTTATGTGTTTGAGGGCAGACTCTATTTCTCATTCAAGGGCGAATGATCCTAAGCGGGGGAGTTGCTATAGCCAGTTGAGACTAATACCGTGAGTTGTTGTGAAAATTAGGCCTTATGAAAATGTTGGAGAGTAAGAAATTGATCTTAAAGTTTACAAATATTAATAAAAGAAATAATCTCAAATGAGATGATGTTGTCGGGCTTATCTCAAATACATTAGTGTGGATTCAACCATGAGTATATGTGTAAAAGAAAAATCATCAATTTGGTAACCTCAGAATAATTCTTAGAACGATCGAGGACGAACGTTTGTTTAAGAGGTGGAGAATGTAACGACCCGACTTGTTGTTTTAAGAATTTATGCCCCGTTCAGAGATAAGGTCTCGATCCGCTTCTTAATATGTATTAGGACTCGCATGTGTGGTCGAGTTTAGTTTAGCTTTCGGAAGATTCGAAATTTAATTTAAAGAAAAATTCTCATTTTGAAGTTTAAATGGAAAGAGTTGACCGGAGAGTTGACTTTTGAGCAAACGACCTCGGAATGGAAATTTGATGATTTTAATAGCTTCGTATGGTGATTTTGGACTTAGGAGTATGTTTGGATTTAAATTTGAAAGTCCGTAGGACAATTCGACGCATTTTGGCGAAAGTTGGAAAATATAAGATTTTGGAAAAGTCTGGCCGAAGGGTGAAATTTTGATAACGGGGTCGGATTTCGATCCAAAAATTGAAACAGCTCCATTACGTCAATTATGACTCGCGTGCAAAATTTGAAGTCATTCCGAATTGATTTGATAGGTTTCCGCGCAAAATATACAAGTTGGAAAATTTGAAAACACATAATTCGATCCATGGCGCGATTCAAAATTTTAGTGTTGTTTAGCGTGGTTTAAAGCCTCGAATAAGTTCGTATTGTATTCTGGGACATGTTGGCATATTTGGTTAAAGTATCAAGGGGCTCGGGTGAGTTTCGGATCATTTTTAGGCCAATTTAACTTGCTGGTTTTTTTTTTTTGATAGCAAGGTTCGAAAATTCTAATGCGAGGAGCCTACATTGGAAGCTTATATCTCGAAATATATAAGGAATCTGAAAATTTTAAAAATATAAAAGTTGTATCCCTTGTATTAGAGTTTCCAGAAAGTTAAACCATTCATCATTTGGATATTTTTGCAGAAAGTTATGATCGACTGAATGAAGGATGGTAAAGTTGTTTTGTAATTTCCCCAGAAATTTCTGATGCGAGGAGCCTATTTTGGAATCTTATAACTATCAATCTATAAGGAATATGAATATTTGCAAAACATGAAAGTTGTAGCCCTTTGATTCTAGTTTCTGGAAAATTTAACCATTCATTATTTGGATATTTTTATAAAAAGTTATGATCAATTAAATAAAGACTGGTAGTAGTTCATTTTTGCCCAAAAATCAGGCAAAGTTGCATTTCATACATGTGACTTGCCTAGGCAGAATGCCTAAAACGGGAGTCAGCCATTTTTACTCATTTTTGAGTTTTGAGTTTCGGATTTGGGCGATTTTGAGCGAGAAGTCATGGAATATCTTGAGGTAGGTCACTTGTGATCATTTCTACTCCATAATATTGAATTATCATCGAATAATCCGACTAGATTAC
>MDKI01259711.1:0-27026 GCA_005239505.1 Nicotiana paniculata | reverse complement strand
GCGACTCTAATAAAAATAAAATATTTCCATTTCGAATAATGTCACTTTAAGTGGAAAAACTCCGTACCCCCTTTGGGGCGTATAATAAAGGAGGTGTGACACCAAGAATTCAGTTCAACACAAGAGAACAAAGCATATTGATGTGCAACATCATTTTCTTAGAGACAATGTTGAGAAATGGCACATATGCATGAAGTTCTGCAGTGCAGAAGATCAAATTGCAGATATATTCACCAAAGCCTTGAGCAAAGAGCATTTTGAAAAGAATCGCCTGGCACTGAGGTTGATAAAACCCAATGGAGAATCTAGTCCTTCAATGATTGGCTATGAAATAAATGTACGGTAAAATTAGTTAAAAAGTGTTTTCTAGAAAAGTCTAACTCATCTCTATACCGCTACAGGTAGACACGCATGACGATTACAAAGCAAACAAGAAGCTAATGCATTGCACGTTGGTCAAAGGATGAGGCTTACATTTGCAAAATTTGTAAGGGAACCTGGTTCCATTGGCACAGGTTAGTAGTTCCTTTGTACTCTCATGCACAATTTTTTTAAACGGCTGAAACGGTGCCACATAATTAAATTGTCAGTTTCCCCCTTTCCCGCTTTTTGAACCCAAGCGTCTCATCTAAAGCGACCCGACTACCCAAAATTGATACCCTTTTCCTAACCGGTTCCTCACCCCTATTAAATAACTCCTCTCATAGTCACTTTCATAACTGTTCACATCAAAGAATACAAAATTCCTCTTTTCTACTTATAAAAAAAACTCTCTTATTCAACCCACTACACTCCATCATGTCTGAAAATCATTTACAAGAATAGGAAGCTAAAGAAAATATGCTGTCAATAGCTGCTGAGGGAACTCTGAATGGTGCAGAGGTCGAGGGTAGGGAACTGGTGCCTGTCGAAACTTTGGCACCTGATAGTAATACTAGGGAACTAATTGAGGGACATGATCCCTCCGCCCAAGGGGAGCTCTCTACTTCCACTTGGGATAAAACCCCTGGTTCTCCACAAGAACCCCAGGTCAGTACTGATCCTGCTCCCTCTCCTCATTTCTATGTTGATCCATTAACAAGCGTGGTTCCTGAGATGCGATCTTTGTGTGAGGAGGAGAAGGAGGATAATGAAGAAGAAGATTATGATAATGTGGCTCTACGAGCTTTATTAGTGCTAGGAGTCCTGTGAAAAATTGGCTGAGGAGTCTGATGAGAAGATCTCCAGGAAATCTGCAGAGAAAGGCAAGAGTGTGAGAAAATCAATGAAAATGAAGGCTGATACCAGTGAGGAACCTAGAACGTCCAAGAAGACCAAGATTTGTGATACCCAGGACGCTGGAAAGGAAAATTTAAAAAAAAACAAAAAAAAATAAAAAATCAAAAACAAAAGGTGTTGTGGGGCTGTATATAAGGAAGCTGAAGGCAAGGAATTCCATTCTTGAAGGTCAGCTCACTTAGGTTTAGGAGGCACCAGGTTCCTACATCTCTCAAAGCACAGAGGTTACCCGTCTGACAAGAGAAAATGCCGACCTCAGGAAACAGGGTGAGGACCTGAAGGAGAGACTGCTCAACAAGCAGGTGTCAGCCAATGATTGAATGGACATCCTTATTCGAAACCTTACCTCCTCATCTAGGCCTTTCCTTTCCAGTGCTCCCTAAACAATGTCCCTTTCTCAAGTGTCAAGTTCTTAGTGTCTATCCCCTATTTTAGTTCTGATAATGTTTATGACAAGTACTTTTATTTTTGCTGTTTTTATTTTGTGGATGTGTATGGAAACAATGGGACTGCTCCCTGCTTAATTATCCAAAATTGATGAAAGCTTCCTCCTTTTGCTGTGTATGCCTTGCTCATATGTTCTGTTTTCAGTTATGTATGTGTGCACACATATGACATGAGTTAACCAAGCTGGACTTCTTTTTTCTTAATGCTTGTTACTGATCTTTTTATGATGCCAAAAGGGAGAAAAATAATTGAGGGGGAACAAGATGGGGAACAGATTAACTAGATGGGGAACAGATTCAGGGGAATACAGTTCAGTATGGTTCTTAAGGGGAACTTGAATTCTAAGTTTGTCATCTAGACTTATTTACGTTGTTTGCTTGTTTGTTTTTTTAATGATACCAAAAGGGGGAAGATAAATTGATAATTAAGAAAAAGAAGTGCACTGATTAAGGGAAAAGTACAAACTCAGGGGGAACTTTGTGATGTTCCTGGTACATTATCTGGTTTTTGTGGTTCTTTGCAGGATTATCAGTTTTAAGTTTGTCATCACAAAAAAGGGGGAAATTGATAGGTTATACGTACCTCGATTTTATTTTTTGATGATCTAACAAACTTACTGTCAAGAACTAGATAAAGAACCTGATACACATCCTCAAGAACTTAAAGATCAACAAGTCTCCAGTTAGGGACACAATTCAACTCTTCAGAGTCAATGGAACAACAGAGGGAACAGATAGCTACCAGTTCCCGGGGTGAATGTACAAGTCAACTCTTCACAGTTATAAAGTTGCTGCCTGCACACGCTATAATGCAGAAACAGTACAACAATCAACTTTATGGGAAATGCTCTTTACCTAACTTGCTTACATCATCCAAGTGATGTCACAAATGAGATATTAACATCAAGCAAAGGAAAAATAAATCACTTGCACATTCAAGAACTCATCTAGCATTCTCTCAAGTCTGTGTCAATCTTGCAAGTGATTCTCAAGGGCATCAAGAATGAAGAACAACATAACCAAGGACCAGATCCAAAGATGAATATATCTTAAGTCCTTAGGCTTGTTGAGTCTTTGTTATTTGTTCTTCATTTGTAACTTCTACCCAGCTTACTTAGAAGCATTTCTGTAAAAGATCTTTTGTAAATTATAAACCCCTGTGTTTGTGTCTTGGCTAGAGTTAGTCGAGTTGTAAAGTCTTTGTAATAGTGTTATTACAAAGTGGCTTGTAACAGAGTGTTACAAGCTAGTGATGGATTAAGGGGTTAATTCCTAGGTTACAATAGGTTGTAATCTAAAGTTGCTCAGTAGTGAAGTTGAAATCCTACAAGGGTAGGTCGTGGTTTTTAATCCCATTGAGCCGGGAATTTTCCAAGTAAAAGTTCCCTGCATCATTTACATTCTGTTGTGCAAGTATAATCTGTGGGAACTAATAGAGAACCCAATTCTCTATATAATTTGGTGGACCGCTAAATTCTATCAAAGAGTGTTCAAATTGAATTTCTTGACTTCGCCACTGATATTACTGTTGATGAGTCGGCAGCCTTGAATTGGTGGCAACGCTAAGTAGTATGAAGGGGGGGAGGGGGGGTTTAATCGAACCCTTTCGTCGGAAAATTACATTGTACAAATAGAATAGAAACAATATTTCTTTAGTTATATATGAGTTATTGAATTCTACTAACATGAAGATAAATTCAAGTATTATATAGTGAAGGGATTTTAAAAGTTGCTTTAGGTCATCGATCGGTTTAAATCCCAATCGTGACATCCTAATTTTTTTTTGAATCATGTTATGTAAATTTTTTATTTCGCCACTGCCTTAAATGATGTAATTGTCTTGTTTAAGTCATAACCCACCAAGAAATTCATCTATGCAATATTTCCAAAAATTGAAACACCATACGATGGAGCAAAAGCAAAGGAAATGCATAGTGATGATTGGAAAATCTTCTTGTGACAAAGGTTAGGAGCACAAACTCAGCGCATCTGCTGATTAGTCATTGTGAGAACCCTCTGAGTTCCGGCCGGCATTTTTGTCAATCGGCGGAAGACTCATGCATACTGAGAGGGTACAACTTGAAGAGATGGACTTGGATGTATCGTTAGGTTGTGCTGAGTCAAATATGCTCCGTTTTTTTTTTCATTGCAGAAAAGATATGCCTTCCCCTCGCTTAGCAAATAATAGAGAGATTTGAGAAGAAAGATTTAAAGGCCCGTTTGTCCATAATTCTTTTTCAAAAAAGATCTTAAAAATATGTTTGTCCGTGAAATTTGTAAGTTTTTTAAAAAATTCGAAAATGAGTTTTCCAAAAAAAAAAATTTCCCCACTCACAAAACTGCAATATTTTTTCAAGTGAAATACATATCCAAACATAATTTCAAATTCCGAATATAATTTTTTAACTTAATTTTAAATACTTTTTTTTCTTCAAAAATTACAATTTTTATGTCCAAACGCCTACAAAAAGCTTTTGGGGGAGTAATTGGCGAAAACGGTTAGACGAGAAAGAAGTAAGAATTTTGAAGCTATTTTAAAGGATGATATTTTTTTGGATATAAGATACCAATATTTTAACATGAAAAGTCATTATAGGCTACTAGATACCAACAATCATAGATTGAGTTATTTTATGTCATTCACAGGGTCAGAAATTATTGTTTTATATATAATTGTTTAAAAGTTAAAGAATATTATAATAATTTGGATGAAGTTGGATGGATCGGAGTAAAACAGATTGATTATTTTATCTTAACCCAAATAAATTTTGTAAAGATTTGGATTAAGTTGGACGGCTAAAGATTAAGAGACACCTTGGTCATCCAATCTTAATCCAAGCGAAATTTGGCAGGGTTCGAACCATGATTGACCATTGAGTCAGCTCATTTCGACCCGCACAAATATAGATCATTTTAACCCGCATATATTACATGACATTTCTATAAGTCATCATGACTATATCTAATCAGACAGAATAAATTCTTTTTATTTTACTAAAATTTTATGAATTCAAGGTTTACAGTTAAATTTAGTTGTATTTTAGAATGCTAAGCCAAATTATATGTCTCGAGATTGTTAAATTAACATCGAATATTTAATTTTTTAACTATCCAAAATGATAGTTATTATTTTAAAACATTGCACACCGCTTTATGAGCACTACCAATATATAAGAGAAAATAGTTAAAAGCATCTCACCATAATCCCAAGCGATAATTCATGAGTTAAATTTAATAGATTTGAGTTCAGTATTCTATCACAACTCACTAGATTTATTGAATTTGAAATATTTATTAATACTTATTTAATAATTTAAATGCATTTATTAAGATCTGCATTTAATGTGGAATCATCTCTTCTACTTTATTAAGATGTTACCTTTTATAAATGCATTTAAATTATTAAATAAGTATTAATATATATATATATATATATATATATATATACACACACACACACACAAAAAGTTCAAACAAAAGTAAGCTATTGGTTATTGGGTTCATATGTGTTGGGATATATCTATTAACCATGAGTTTGATTTGGATATAGTATTTATTATGAAACAATTAGTTATTCATTTTTAATAAAGTTTTAAATAGATCATTTATTAGTCTGTGTTCTTTGCTTATATAGTAGATGATTTAGTGTATAGAGTTTAACTTATACACAAAAGATTAAATCATCGGTTCTTATAAGTATAAAGTTTGAGTTCACAATCTAATGATGGAATTAGACAAACCATCATGGATGATTGTAGCACAAGATTAAATATAATTTATATTGATTATGGGAATGGTTTAATTCCAACTTCTTGTGCTAGTATATTTTGTATGTATTGAACGGACCAAGTAGAGATAAGTACTTTATACTGACTTAATAAAATAAACTCTCTAGCCATTAAATGTACTTATACTCTTAATCTTGATATAATTATTTTAGCTTTGTATATTATTATTATTTTGATTTATTAAAAGGCGAGATTCTTTTGTGGGTCAATATGCCTGGTATATTGGACAATAATAATGTACATTGGCAAAGTAATAGTTAGTTGATGGAATTCATGTCTCGGTTTAGAGATTGATGATACACCTTTACGAAAGCTTATAAGTTTTCATGTGTAAACCCGGCCGGTTGATTATGTATCTGTTACATGAAATAAGTTAACGAAAGTCTAAAGGAAACAATCAACAAATTAAATCATCAGTAATTTAATTTAATTGATTAATATCTGAATCTTAATATGGGGAGTTAAATAATATTTAATGGATGCATTTCGAAATTGAATAAGGAATGCAATTACGAATTTTTAGTGGAATAATTCGTAATTAATTATGGGGGATATTAATTTTAAAAATTATAAATTAATTCCATAATCGGAAGCCTTGTTAAGTAAATTATGTGGTCCCTGCTGTGCCTAAATAATAGGAAATAAAGGAATCTTTTTTCTGGTGGAAAAAAAACCCAACAGATTTTGAAAAAAGGTTTTAACCCTTAAAACTTGTGCTATAAATACATAAGGTTTTCCACCTAGAGGAAGATGAAGAAGGTGGCAGAAATTTTCAGCCATTTTTCCTAGAAATTTCGCCGACACGAAATTACTCTTTTCGGATATTATTTAGGTAACACAGTAGAAGACCGTGGAACGTTCAGAGATCATGATCGTGCAGGTGGTGGAGAATTCATTGAGTTGCTGTGGAATTGGAGGCTCACGTGATAGAGGAGCTTTGTTCACGCTTCAAGAGGTAACCCGTGAAATCCCGTTTATGCTAGTTGTCTAGATTACATGTGATTTTGGTACTGGGATTGCTTCCGCTGCTTATTATAATCCATCAATTGGTATCAGAGCCCACTAACATCTAACTAGATAACTAAGTTTTTCATGAAACAAGAATATCTTGTTTATGTGAATTACATGTATATGTGGTTTTCTGAAAAACTGCACTACTGTTTTGTAAATTAAGTGTGCAAAAAATTTAGATTATTATTGTAATCATGAGATATATGTTTTTCTTGATATTTCATTGCCATGATCTGGATTTTTTGGTAAACCCTAGAAAAATGCATAACCTGATTTTGACCGAATTGCCGGTATTTTCGGAGGTCAACGAACTTGATGGACTCCGCTTGAGCTGAAATTTTGTGGGTTCATCGAAAACGACGTGGTGAGAAAAACTCACTCCTTTAGTAGTGAATCATGGTGTTTTCGGCGTTTTGAGGTCGTTTGGACTATGTTTTGGACTTTTTTCTATTTTCTGAAAATTATTTCTTAATAATTTTAATTCTTTTTTTTTTATTTGGTGGGGGTGACTCCCATTTGTCTTCATGATTAAATACTGGTGATATAATAGGTTTACACATTGGCTATTAGTAAATAGACATGTTGTTGTATTAAATTCAATAATAAAAGTATATGATTTTATTAACTAGGTCTTACAAGGTATAATTGATATTGTGTGATGATGTAATTATTTTGTAAGAAAGTGAAATCCTCTGTTTGATATCCTAGATGACTAATGATTGGAGCGTTTGGTATATTTGTGCATAAAAAAAATTTCTCAAATTTTAGTTTATGTTTTCATGCCCTATGTGATCACTGGCCTTGGATTTTCGATGAAAAATTTTGTTCTCTGGTTGGAGGTTGTAATTAAGTGAAATATGACGGTATTTTGTATGATTTTTATATTATTGGCATGGCTTTTAAGCTGTGGTCCATAATCTTCCGTAAAATAATTTTATGAGCTACATGTATCTTCACTCGTAAATTGAGAATTTTGTGAGTAATGAAATAGTTACCACTAAATTGGTTTGTTTGTTTGAACTCATGAAAAATTCTTAATAAATTTGTACATGTGAAATTGTGTCTATTCATAGATTGAGTATTATGATTAATAAGTAGGATCCACAAAATGGTATTTTTATTTGAGTCATTAAAATCTGCTTAATGTACCATGTAAAAATTATCTTTGATAAATCTACATTAGTGGTGGAGGTTCTTAACTAGAAAAAGAGTTTTATCTTTGGGTACTACTAAGACCAACTCCACCCATGAGAAGAGATATTAGGTTTTTAGCCGAATGAGAGAAAATATAATATCTTAGGTTCTTGTGTATTTAATAAAAGGATAATTTATTGTAGAAGGAGATATTATGTTACGATCCAAATCCTAACCCAGGTCGCGATGGCGCCCAACACCGTTATCAGGCAAGCCAACATTTACCTACTGGTGAATTTCATTCATTTTTCCAAAACATATTTCCCAACATTTAATTAGAGTAAATTTATGACGTTCGATAATAACATATAATTTAGGAAATTTTGAGTTGAATAACCAAAAAGAGTCATAATTTAATAAATACATCCCAAAAGAATGGTCCACTAATGTGTGTGCCAGGAACTAGTATCACAAGTCTACTGGCATCTAGTAGAGTAATACCGAAAGGAGTAAAAGTCTGTCCTACTGTGTGAGAAAAATATAGACAGAATTAGCAAAAAGAAAAGCTCCAAAGTGCTGCTGGAAGTCGTCAGGAGAAGTAGCTCACCGTGAAGCCTCGACCAGGTGTAAATCAGGAACGAGCTCCAGACTGATATCCAGATGCACCTGCCTCAGGACCTATACAATTAAGTACAGAGCTAGCATGAGTACATAAACAATATGTACCCAGTAAGTATCCCGCCTAATCTCAAAGAAGTAGTGACGAGAGGTCCACGTGACACTTACTAGGGCCAAAATAATATGTTTTAAATATAAGGCTAAGCAAGAATGACATTTATAAATACATGGTGAAGACATGAGCATCAATTTCTTCGCAATTACCTTTACGTGTCAAGTCATATACAATACAGATTACAAATTCCATTCTTCCAGGATATTCAACAGGTAAATAACCACAGAAACACCAAACAGTTAACAATCACATAACATGCCGTGAACGTACGATCGATACAACACAATAATAAATGTGCATTGCCGAAGGGTCGAACGGCTCGAACCATAGATGTATCTATTACACTGCTCATGAATCGAACATGTGACGCGGTCAAAATAATATTAGGTCTACCCCGCTCGCGAATCATACATGCAACGCGGGTGCCCGTATATATACACATAATTAACAGAAAAATCAGGAGATTACTAGAGAATATTCTTACAAAGAAGGATCAATAGTCTAAATTGCAAGATGTAACTTTCTAGATGTTCACTTAATGATGTGAATGATATTTGGCAACCTAAATTATCGTTAAGATTATAAACACGACACATAAAACATGCTTGTGAATCCTAAACTACCCGACATAACATAGTAGTAGCTACGAACGAACTCTCGTCACTTCGTGCGTGCGTAGCCCCCTACAAATAATAGCATATAATTCATTATATTCACCTACAGGTACAATTCCCTCTTACAAAGTTAGAAAGGAGACCTACTCGTGTCAAGCCTACTTTCCGGGTCAAGAACGCGCCCGAAACTCCAAATTCGTCGCCCAAGGACTCGAAACTAGCCAAACATCACATAAATAAATCAATCTAAGCTCAAAAGTCCATAATTCCCCTATTTAAATGATTATTTCAACCTAATTTGTAAAATCCCAAAATACACCCCCTGACCCACATGCTAGGGTTCCGGAAATTTTCAAGGAAAACAATCATCCATAACCTAAGGATCAATATTATATAGTTTTTGCATGATTCCATAACAAATTCCTTGGTAAATTCTCACTTTTATCAAAACCCTAGGTTTTACTCTAAACCCATGCTTTCTACTAATTTAATGTGTTAATCTACCCAAAAATTCAAGTATTAAACTCACTTTATGGTAGGAATTACTTACCTTACAATTGCTAGGTCGAATCTCTCCTTTGCAAGCTCTCCAAATCATCCAAGATGAAGAAAAATGGTTCAAAAATGGCTAAGTCGCGTATTTTAAAAAACCTCACTGCCTCCAGGTTTTTCGCACCTTC
Source organism: Nicotiana paniculata (assembly GCA_005239505.1). Taxonomy (NCBI): domain Eukaryota; kingdom Viridiplantae; phylum Streptophyta; class Magnoliopsida; order Solanales; family Solanaceae; genus Nicotiana; species Nicotiana paniculata. Next base: position 17,342 of record MDKI01259711.1, on the reverse strand, counting down.
GGCTCAAAGACCGCACCTGCGAGAAAAATCTCGTACCTGTGGGAAATGGGAAAGGGGCCAGTGGTCGCACCTACGGAAGGGAGTCTGCACCTGCGGCTCTGCTTCTGCGGGAAATGGTCCGCACCTGAGGAACTGGGCAGCCCCCTCTGAGGCCGCACCTACGGCTGGTCTTTCGCAGGTGCGTTTGCACCAGATATGGTGCACCAGCAGTTCTTTTAAGGTTAGCTTTTGCCTCGCGCGATGTCCGAATGGCATCCGAGCCCATCCGAGGCCCCGTCCAAATATATCAACAAATCCTAAATCATAATATGGACTCGCTCGATCCTTCGAAACGTCCGAAACAACACTAAATCTAAAAATCATACCCCAAAACCTATTGGATCTAACTTAAGAACTTTAAGTTCTTGAATTCACCTTCAACACGCCGAACCTGCCTATACTACTCGGAATGACACCAAATTTTGCGAGCAAGTCATAAATGACATAACGAAACTATTCTCGGTCTCGAAGTTCCATTCGGACCTCGATAACACAAAAATCACGTTCTAAACCTCAATTTTTAACTTAAGGAATCATATTCCAATATTTGGCGCCGAAACGCTCCCGGGTCATCCAAAACCCATTCTGAACATATTCCCAAGTCCGAAATCATCATACGAACCCACCGAAACCTTCAAATCTCGATTCTGAGGTCGTTTACTAAAAATGTTGACTGAACTCAAACTTGGCCTTGAAGGCCAACCTTAAGGAACTAAGTGTTCCTATACCACCCCAAACTCCTCCAAACCTCGAACCACCCATCCCCGCAAGTCATAAATCAGCAAAAGCAACTATGGGAAGTCTCAATTAGGGACACGTGGTCCTAGAACACAAAACAACTGGTCAGGTCGTTACATATTATGTATCCTAGAAATACGAAGAACATAATATATGCCTTGAGCTCATAGTATAATTATAAGGAGAATGGAAATCAATATCATATTTATTTTAATTCATGAAACTGCTTAAACAGTTATTCTCTGAGTTTGGTTGCAGGCTGGTGGTTATGAATTTGACAAACTCCGATTGACGTGAAACTTGGTAGGTTTATCGAAACGATCTAGTGAGAAAAACTCACTGCTATGTAGTGAATCATGCTGTTTTTCGGCATCTTGAGGTCGTTTAGATGAGTTTTCAAGAAGTTTATTAAATTGAATTTGTTATAAATATGAAAAAATTATTATTCTTTAATATCGGCTATATTTGTGTTAAATCTGAAACATGATCATTTAACTTGATATGATATATAGCAAGTATCCAAATCACATGGATTTAATCCTAAATACGCAAAAAATAATTTATTTGAATTTGGTCTAGTTTTTGGCGATCGTAAATTTCACGATCTCCGAATGACCTGAAATTCGGTAGGATCATCGGAAACGATCAGTTAAGAAGAACTCACTGCCAAAGCAGTGAATTACATCATATTTTAATGATTCAGGATCGTTTAGATGAGTTTTTTGGAGGTTTGGCAGATTAAAATGTGATTTACATACGAAAAGTCATTCTTTCTATCATTTTATTTATGTCTAATCTGGGGCATGATAACACATGTTGATTTGACATGAATTGGTATATGATAAGAATGTAGGTCATATTTTAAATTCTTAAAAAAATGCTTAAAATGGTAATTTATCAATTTTGGTTGCAGTTTTTTGGAGATTGTGATTTTAAGGATCTCTGATTGATTTGAAATTTGGTAGGTTTATCAGAAACAACCCAGTGAACAATTCTCACTGCTATATAGTGCAAAATATTAATTTTAGCGTTTTAAGACTGTTTAAATGGGGTTTTGAGCATTTTTTTAAATTATGGAACTTAATCCTCAAAGAAAAATTCGTGGTTGTGATAAAGTGGTGATAGGAATTAACCCCTATGGTTTCTATTTTTATTTATTTATAGTGAGATAATAAATTTACGCGTTGAATCAATTCTGTAACTAAAATACAATCATGATTAAGTGGAGATAGAAATATATTTCTGTCATGACCCGATTCCCCTCCGTTGGGTATCGTGATGGTAGCTAGTCCTAAGGACTAGGTAAGCCTAACATTACTGAATAACAACCATAATAGTAATTCTGTAACTAAAATACTGTAACTAAAATACAATCATGATTAAGTGATGATAGAAATATATTTTTGTCATGACCCGATTCCCCTCCGTTGGGTATCGTGATGGTAGCTAGTCCTAAGGACTAGGTAAGCCTAACATTACTGAATAACAACCATAATAGCAATAACATTTAATGCTTTCTGAAATAAACTCTCTATACAATATACACTTTCCCCAAAGCCCGAAAGTACAAGTCATAAGCTCTATAGAGTTTCACTACAACTTCTAAATACAAATGTTCAGAAATAAATAAAAACAAGGTAAGAAAAGAATAAGACGATTGACTCCGAAACCCGCGAATGCTGTAGCAGGTTTTACCTTGAATCTCCACAACAGCAATACGCGCTGCTAGCTAACGATCAACCGGCTACGCAATACCTGTGTTGATACCCAATTTTTTCCTATAATATTTTTTCAAATACATATATACCTTTAAAACTATGCATTTGCATCAATTGACATTTTTCCATAATTTCTATATTTTTAGGGATTTTTTATTAATTCATCCCAGTATTTTATTTATATAATTAAAAATTGCATCACAAAAAACTTTATAACATTCATGGTTTAATTTTTGTTGTCTATATTCATATTAAGCTTAAATTATTGCACAAATAGCCACATTTACATTTTTTGGGTTACAATTGCAATAACTTTGATATTATAGCCCATGCATGCATTATTACATTACTTTACTAGAAAATAGCTCATCGTATTTTTAAAATATTGAGTAATTATTTTAAAACATTGTTATGCATGAAAATTATTTTTTTATAATCTATTAATTATTTTATAAAATATTTTTTATCAATTGTTTGGGTATTTAACAAATAGCCTTTTATTTTTCAGACCTGGCCTCTTTAAAGCCAGCCCAAAACCCCTTAATATTAACCCAAAAGGTTAGCCCAAACCTTTTAGGCCCATTTTGCATACCCCGACCTAATAGCCCCCTTCAATCGTGGTCGTTGATCATTTTTGATGAACGGTCCTCGATGACCCTTACCTTTATTAACCTCTAACTCATCCAAACCCTCTTCATTCTTTCCAGATCGCCATCACCGTCTCCCCTCATCTCTCAATTCTCTCTCAACCTAACCCTAACCCTAATCGCCGTCACCGGCAAAGACCACCCTTCTATGGTGCTCCTGTGCATTCTCCGACCACCCCTGGTCTTCTACACTCCATGGCTCTTCGATTTCATGGGTCCTTGAGAATATCTCAAGGAAATCCAACTGGTTCCGGTTTGAAACTTGCATGTCTCAGGCCATTTCTCGTTTGTAAGTAAGGATTTCTCCTTGTTTTATTTATGAATCCATGGGTCTTTTGACCGATTCTCTTTACTTCTGCTATTTTCTGAAAACCCTAGTTCGATAATGTCGATTCTTCTCAGATATTTATAGATCTGAGATGAATTGAGCATTATTAAGTGTTTTCCTCAAAAAATCTCTTGTTTTGATTAATTATATTCGATTTTTATCACTCTTTCTAAACTAGGGTTCATCTCAAACTGTTCTTAGAGGATTTTTCTAAACTTCTCAGTGTTTAATTAATTGTTCCTTCATCATCTTGACAACTTTTCGCATAAATATTCAAACCCTAGTCAATTCAATGATATACTGATTTCTTCAACTTTGTTTTGATACTTTGGGTATTTCTCGGATACCACTCGCATTAGTTTACTCTATTTTTTTTGGACTTAAATATAGCTGTTAAAACCCAGTATCCTTTGGGGTTTTGCCCTAATTGATCTCTTTTAGGGTTCGAACCAGCTTTTCTTGTTAAACCCAATATTTCTGTGAAGTTTTACTCATTTATTTTCTATTTATGGAACCCGAGATTCTTTTGAAGATTCTTAATGATTATTTCCTATTATTTTTCCCTCTTAAAATTTGTGTGCACAGATCTTATTTGTTTCCTTACTTGTAACTTTAATTGGTCACACTTGCCTTAATTAGTCGTCCATATGATTTTGAGATTTTTACTGATTCCCTATTTGGTATGATTTGGATTCCTTGCCTTAATTAGCTCCCCTGTTGTGACCGTTAATTGATTACCCCATATTAAGGGGTCTATTCCAGACTCCCTTATGTGAATTCATCCTGTGATTATTTGACTGGCCTTAATAAACTGACTTCTGATTCTCTTTACCTTATTTGTTCTACCTCCTAAGTACTATATATACACTCTTATTTGACCTCTAAAAACACGAACAATAGTTCAAAAATACACACACACCCACACACAAACCTTTTCTCATCTCTCTCTCTGCTACTTGTGTTCATTGCTTATCTAGCCAGCTGAAAGCCAAGGCTAGACTATGAAATTCTATCTACTTTACTTTCTGTTTTGCTTCCTTGACAAGTATGTTCTTATTTCAATTCTTAAATTCAACCCTATGTGCTCCATAGTTGTTAAATCCATGCCTATTTCCGCACTAATTTAATTGGCTATGTATTTAATTGTCTTCCTATTTACTGATTTGCTCAATATGTTAGAGTCTTACCTCTTGCTCAAATGTTTAGTCAGCATGTCTAGGTCTCATTTGTCTTGTGTGATAGTTGACCAGCATGATTACTTGAGTTCTTGTTTACTTCCCTTGACTAGTATGGTCATGTCAGTATCATAGACTCCTAATGTATTTGGTTAATCCTAATTGGCATGACTGGCTTTATATAGTAGACCCCTGTCTTTAACATGACCATTCTCATATTTTGTCTCTATGTTTATTATCCATTACCACTTTAATTTCAAGCATGATACCCTTGCTAATACTTCGAAGCAATAGTTTTATGTTCTGGTTGCCAATCAGTTCCTATTTGTTCTATGTACTGGCTGGTCAATGTGCTTCCCCTTTTACCTTATTCATGTGTTTTCTGACTTAAGCCTATATGTTCCCAATCCCCTGATCCCTGATTGTAAACTTTTTTACCTTCACTTAGAAACAAGTAATAAGTGGTTTTGAATCTGGGCACTCTAAGTGTTATGACTGTGTGGTTGTTTGTTGAATCTTTCTTCTTCTCAGAATTGTTTCCAAAATTGTTTTACTCTTAACATTTTAAAGAACTGTTTCTATTCCTGAAAATCTTTTCAATCCTGAAATTTCTACCTCTATACTATTTTTACTAAGTTCTTCCAAACTATGTCAAGCACTCTCACTTCTACTCTTAGATTACTTAAGTTCTACCCCTCCAGTGTGTGTACTGCCTAGGAATCCATGAGATTCCTCCGAACTCTGGAACACTGAGGCTAGTCTTTCCACGCTGCATATAATCTCTTCCCTACCCAAATGATCTTGGTGTGAGCATTGCCCGGGATCCCCGAAGTCCTTAGGGAACTTTGACACACCAGGACACCCTATTGGCTATAAGACTTTGGCATCCTGGAATGTTTTGAAGGCCTGGTATTTCCATGTTCACTTTGGGCCTATGTTAGGCTCCCTATAGGCATAACTTATATTTATTATGTGATTCATTCATTTATTTACTGTAATAATAACCTTTGTAAACAGATATTGGGAAAATTAGTAAAAGGGGAGGAATTCTTATATGAATTTTGTGGGGAAAACGGGTAGAAATCCTGCCTTTAGGTCTATACTATGTTTACTTACATTAGAAGTCATGCTTTTAGGTTTAAACTATGTTTATTTGCATCAGAAACCATGATTTTAAGTCACTTGGCATACTAGGCAACATGCTATAGGTTTATTACCTCATTTGTTATGGAATTCTGCTTCTGCATAATCACGATCACCTAGAAATCCTGTTATTAAGTTACCGCTGTAATTCTGCTTAATAAAAATGTCCATCCTTGGTGTACATTAGAAATCCTTCTCTAGGACTGTGTTTTTATTCTCTTTAAATCATGTCTACATCGCCTAAATCAATAATCGTCCTGTCTTTAAGAATGTTTAAAAGAAATTTCAACGCCTAGACACCATGTTATAAGATAAATATGTATGAAATCAGTTTTGTGATAATCAACACCTAGACAAGCATGCTTATAGGAAGTATTAAAACTCAAACTATTTGCTTTCCTTTAGTCAATTTCCAGAATTCTGTTTGCATTTTTAGACACCATGTTATAGGGTATCCCTGAACCATACCTAGGCCAGCCTATAGGTAATTAAGGCCTTATAAAAATTTGTAAAACTATGCTTTTTTTATTTGTGACTGCCCAGATTCAACAGGTTCTAAAAAATCAGTAGGCAAACTGATTAGGTCTTTACCGCTTCGCCTTAACATAATGCTGCACATTCTCTATTTGTCATGCTCACCTAGATATCATGTTCTAGGACCTTTTCTGAAACATCTAAAATCTTGATGTTTGAGACTTGCTATTTGCCTGTTTATTTGTGGAGGTAAACATGAGCTCTTAATTGTTGTCTTACTTGATAGTCATGTTTGTTCTTTGTTGTCGCTTAGATTTTCCTTTTTAAACACTCTAGAAGAGTCTATAACTGCCTAAAAATAGAGGTCCTAAACACCTCCGGGACCACAAGGAAGGGACGGGTAATGCACGCTTAGAGTTCGTTTAATTAAAACCGCTTATACAATCGTTAAAGGGGAGGGTAATCGGGTAGTAAAAGGATATGATGACCTGTGCGCTAATGCCACGTGTAACCCCTCTAGTTGAGGAAGGATTACCGGGCATTGTACAGATGTGATCATATAGGCTAATAACTTAGGACTTCCCTATCTTTATACATATGTGTGCTTAGACTTCTTACCTATTAAATTTCCTTTATCTTATTTACATATGTGTGCTTAGACTGATTATCTGTTAAATGACTAATTCACCAAGTAAGTTTGGCCGGGACCCACCGTTGTGGACCCCGAGGGGTGCCTCATACCTTCCCCTCAAGGTAATTTCAAGCCCTTACCAATCTCTGGTAATGTAGACTGGTTTCATGAGTTACTTGCATTAGGTTCCTTAACGCACCTTAAATCCGTTAGGTGGCGACTCTTCAATTCCCATACCCGCTTTCCCAAAAGGAAAGGAGTTGTCGAATGTCGAAACCCCGATTCTGCGAGGAAAAAAGAGGGGCACGACGGCATGGAGACTCCGCTGGGGATTTTAGGCTTTTACCATAACAAACTTTCTTTTTGTAAATTAGTCTTAAGCATGCTTCTTTTGTTAATACGTGCGCACCCTTCCCCTTTCCCCTCATGGGAATTTAGTTTCCCGTTTTGAGCATTTATGATTTCCTTTACTGCAGAAACTGACTTATTTCTTTGTTTTCCTTTCTTAAACGTCTTTCAATTATTAAATACCACATTTATTATTTTCCTAACGTGAAAATACGTGACAACATGCTATGTACTGCTGCATAAATCATGCTCAACATCATATTCCACTCGTGCGTAATCAATCCTTTAGCAACGCTGTATGAGTGGTTGCGCTCTTCCTATATATCACCCTTTAAATTCGGAAAGGCTTATTTGTGGTAAAACTAGTCGATCAGCGGTGCAATCAATGGTTCCGTGCCTTTCCCCTCAAGTTGTCCGCTTGAGGGTACCAGTCTAGACCCCCATAGCAACCTTACTCTGATTATAACTGTACATGCATCATGGACAAACCTAGCTGGGTTAGTATGTTGTCCACATAATAACGCTTTAAGACAAAACCTATCTAAAAGTCCACCGGGGTTTCCATAATCTCAACAGACGCAACCACATTTTGTGCATTAATTTTGGAGAACTAAATGCCAATATGCTAATCATGGATATATAAATAGTCGAATCTAGAGGGGGGAAGGGCCTAACCTTCTTTATTTTGCAGAAAATAAGGAATGAGGTTCCCAGGTTCGGCATGGTCCAAAATATACCACCACTGCCACTAGATTGGTGGGAAGATCTTTCCTCAAGTGACAAGAAACATGTGAAGAAGGTCCTGGGAAATTTTCCTTCTCTGTTAGACATCCAACCAAATAACATGTTGATAGAAGCTGCAACCTTGTTCTGGGATCGTGAAAGATCAGTGTTTCGCTTCGGGGATATAGAAATGACCCCGCTCCTAGAAGAAATCGGGGGATTTGCTGGGCTACCTTGGGACAACCCTGGGCTATTGGTACCGGAAAATCGCACTGGTAGGGGATTTCTAAAAATGATGGGTCTGAAAAAGAACGCCGATTTGGAGTGCTTAAAGAAATCTTATATACCATTTGACTACTTGTATGAAAGATACGGTCATAGCAAGTCCTACCATATTTTTCATGATGATTTTTCCATCACTTCCTTGGGTCATATTCACCGCAGAGTTTTCGTGTTCATTGTTTGCTTCTTGGGGTATGATAGTGTTCCCAACGAAAAGGGAAAGAATCCATTCTAGACTGGCTATGGTCACCAAGACTCTAATGGAAGGAATCGAGGGACATACATACACCATAGTCCCTATGATTATAGCTGATATCTATCGGGATTTGGACCACTGCCAGAAAGGGTCCAAACATTTCGAGGGCTGCAATTCGCTGATGCAGTTGTGGTTAATGGAGTATCTCCAAAAGGGTCAATATCGCCAGGAGTTTCCACGAAGGGCATGGAATGACCATATTACCTTCCATCACCCTAAACAGATGACTTATATTCCGGACATGTTTGCTCAACCACAGAGTGATACGGAATGGGTGAAGTTCTTCGACAATTTGACTGAGGATCAGGTTTAGTGGATGTTTGAATGGTTCCCTACTGACGAGTTCTTCATTAGTTCAAGGGACGCTCCTCACTTAGTGTTGATCGGGTTAAGGGGAATATACCCTTATGTTCTCATCAGGGTTATGAGGCAGGCAGGCAGGAAGCAGATCATACCGCGGGTCACAAAGATAAGTCATTTATGGGCATATTTTCAGGATGAGGACATCCCTTACAAGTGTCAAGCTCAGCTATGTGGCACTCAAAGATTATCGTGGAAAAGGACACCATCGAGCCAAACAGGTATCATGCGGGACATGCACCCTTTTACCCGGCATGGTTAGAGGACAACTTAGCTGGGAAAGTTGAGCCAGGAATTGGTCGGGGAAATAGGGTCATAGATGAAGATGCAGAAACCCAAGTAAAGTACAACAAGTTGCACAAGAGGATTCATGACTCCGAGGCCGAACATCAGGAGATACACAAAATAGACAAGAGATTAATCAAGGAATGGAGGGACGTGGCTATCACCTCCAATGAAAGGATAGAATATCTGGAACAGGGTTTGATGAAGCTAGAAGGAAAGATAAGAAAGAGGTTCGCTGACTGCCAGAATCTTGAAGGAAGCTAGGGAGGACATCTGGAAAGAGTATACCTGTTGTTGGGCATGCGCGAACTAGGGGACCTGATTGATGGAGTCAGAAAAATCAAGCCTGGGGAAGGTCCTTCCGGGACAAAGTATATTAGATTTACCTGCTTTTTCCTAAATGTAATAAGGCCAAGTGCCAGTAGTGACTTATCTTTTATTATCTTAGTATCATGTTGGATTCATCTATTTTTATATTAATGAAATGAGGAAATTATTGTCATCTTAGTTCTCCAAAACAACTTGTCGCTAGGCCTACCTCGGGCACAACGAGGCTCCCAAAATAGGACGCGAATTTACATTCCGCAATATGTATTTAAATACCGCAAATACTCTTTTCAGAACTCTTACTGACTTGTCTACCTTTTGTTTTTCTTTCATTCTTTTGATTATTCCCATTCCCAAAAGGTTGGTTCGTGCATACTTGCATCATCAAATTATCATACTAGATGCAGGGTACCTCCACCTTCTCCTCCTCCAAATCCACCAAAAGGCAAAGGGAAAGCAAATATGGATGATTTGAACGGCACCAGAAAAGACAATAACACACATGTTGAACATGTAGAAGCTCCTGATGGCCGAAGTACTCAGGCCCCAAATGATGTAGTATCACGACTTGAGCAGAAAATACTAGAACTCCAGGGTGATATCGAGCATGTCCGGAGCTTAACAAACCTATCCCTCACACTCAATATCCAAGATATCAACCATTCAAACACTCAGAACCCTGCACCACCACAAAACACACCCAACAAGCGCCTACAAAATCCTCGCGCACCTCACCATTACACAACCCCTCCACAAAATCAAACTATCCCTCCACAATATCAGCAGAACACCTACCATACTCCCCAAAATACCCCACAAATTATTCCCGAACCCCAAAACTCCACCAATGATCATCATTATGCCCAAATTCCTGGCCTTCACCAGAACAACCCTATATATGTAGAAACCCTACCTCACTCCACTCAACCAATACACCAAAATCAACTGAGAAGGACCTGCTCATCAAGAACATGGCTGAAGAGCTCAAGAAGTTGAATCAGACCTTCTATCAGGCCGATAGTATATGGGGATCAGAGGAAGAAGAAGCGTTGGCGGCATTGAGGAGTTTGTTCTTGAAATATGATGACATGGACTGTTGTGTAATTGTCGAGGAGGAGGAGGAGGAGCAAGGCCCTACCATCCAAGCTGTGGAGAGAGGAGCATTCCTCAAGAACTAGACTGTTAGACCATCAAGGGCCCGACGAGCCCCGGGTAGCTAGGTTGAATGGCATTGTTTATTTTTCTAAAAAAAATGATCCGCTTTTGAATTTTTCTTTTGTCTTAAATAATATTTTCAAGGTTCCAAAAACGTTATTTGAGTTATTGAAAATCATTTGGTTTGACATTTTTAAATGGTTTGATGTTTTATTATCACTATTTTTTCTTTCATATATTTATCCCTAAAACATTGCTATTTCTTATCTTGATGAACCGACGAATGTGACATGTAATGAGACTATGCAACAAAAGGATAGTGATTCAGAAGGAGAGGATGCAATACCTGAAGAGATCATCAGAGAAGTAGAGAATTTCGAGAACATCAGTTTATTTTAGTGGCTATCGACTACTTCACTAAATGGGTTGAAGCCACATCTGACAAAGCTGTGACCAAGACGATCGTTGCGGATTTTGTTCGCGACCGAATCGTCTGTTGGTTCGGGGTTCCAGAGTCCATCATCACTGATAATGATGCCAATATCAAAAGTGATCTGATGAAAGCCATGTGCGAAACTTTCAAAATCAAGCACAAGAATTTCACAACATACAGACCTCAAATGAATGGAGTCGTAGAAGCCGCCAAAAAAATATATCAAGAAGATATTGAGGAAATGGTAGAGAATCACAAACAGTGGCACGAGAAACTAGCATTGGCCTTACTGGGATACCGTACCACAGTCTGCACATCAACCGGGACAACACCCTATTTGCTGGTTTATGGTACTGAAACTGTTATTCCCGCTGAAGTAGAGATTCCTTCCTTGAGGATCATACAAGAAGCTGAGCTCAGCGACGCAGAATGGATAAAGAGTCGCTATGAGCAGCTAGCCCTCATAGACGGAAAAAGGATGAATGCGGTATGTCACGAACAACTTTATGAGAACAGGATGTCCAGAGCCTTCAACAAAAGAGTCAAGCCGAGAAAATTCACACTAGGGCAGCTGGTGTTGAAGAATATCTTCCCGCATCAGGATGAAGCCAAAGGGAAATTCTCTCCCAACTAGCAAGGTCCTTACATGGTTCACAGAGTATTGACAAGGGGAGCCCTCATACTCGCAGAAATGGACGGAGAAGTATGGCCAAAACCAATCAATCCAGATGCAGTCAAGCGATACTATGTGTAATTGTTTATGTTTCTGCAAATGATGTAAATTGAACTACGCTCGACCTAATTCTCGTTAAGAGGGGATACGTATGCAGCCTTGTGGGTTCGGTCACAATTCAATAAAATTTCCACTTTCCCGATCATCAGAAACTGGGGCAGAATTTTGAGGAGGACCCTCAAAATTCTGAAGCAAGTTCAGCAATCGCAGCATACACAACAGTTAGAAATGTTTGTCCGTCTAACTGGGGAAGAATTTTGAGGAGGACCCTCAAAACTCTACGGCAAGAGAAGTCGCAATGTCTCGGATCGTGTCACAGTCACTGGTTCATCTAACCAATTTTCTAAAAAACATATCTTTTACTATTACTTTGAAATCTACGCATGATTGATTTTGAAATAACTCTGTTTAGCAAATGCTAACCCCAATGATTTGAACAGGATCTTCAGACCAAGCAAAGAAAGTCAAGAAAGTCGACGGAGGCATGAACCAACCTCCCCCTTACAAGAACTCACGATTTTTCTTTGAATGCAAGAACAAGGAATATTCACGCCTCGAAATCACAACCTTCATAACAACAACGATATCCAATCCACTTCCAGCTAAGAAATACTCTACTATCACTTACTATTTCTTCTCTTTGCATGAGAATAAGATTTGTCTCAATCTTGCATGAGGCTAAGCCCTACCTCCATATTTGCATAAGGCTTAGCGTTGCCTTCTCTTTGCATGAGACTAAGCTCTGTCTCAATCTTGCATGAGGCTAAGCCCTGCCTCCATATTTGCATAAGGCTAAGCGTTGCCTTCTCTTTGTATGAGACTAAACTCTGTCTCAATATTGCATGAGGCTAAGACCTGCCTCCATATTTGCATAAGGCTAAGCCCTGCCTCCATAATTGCATAAGGCTAAGCACTTCCTTCATTTCTGCATAAGGCTAAGCACCGCCTTCAATTCTGCATGAGGCTAAGCAATGCCTCCATATTTGCAGAAGGCTAAGCACTACCTTCACTGCCTTCAATTCTGCATGAGGCTAACCTGCCTCCATATTTTCATAAGGCTAAGCACTGCCTTCACATATGCATAAGGCTAAGAACCACCTTCAATTCTGAATGACGCTAAACCCTGCCTCCATATTTGCATAAGGCTAAGCACTGCCTTCAATTCTGCATAAGGCTAAGCACTGCCTTTAATTCTGCATGAGGCTAAGCCCTGCCTCCATATTTGCATAAGGCTAAGCACTGCCTTTAATTCTGCATAAGGCCAAGCACTGCCTTCAATTCTGCATAAGGCTAAGAACTGCCTTTATATCTGCATAAGGCTAAGCACTGCCTCCAATTTTCATAAGGCGAAACATTGCCTTCACCTTGCATGAGACTAAGCGCTGTCTCTCTGGCATTACCTATTCTCTTCTTTCGGGCTAAGATCTGCACTCAAATTCATACAAGACTAAGCCCTGTCTTGTTGCCCCTAGCATCATGTCTTTGCATATCATGGGCTGAAATATCGCCAACTTTTCCAAAGGCATCATTGTCTAAAGGCATCATTGTCTAAAGGCATCATCCTCATAGATGGAAGACACCATGTCATGGACTGAGGATCTCTCACATTTGCATATCATTATTCAAAGGCGTCATGGTTCGGAGGCATCATTTTCATGGCCCGAGAACATCATCTCATGGCCTACGAATCCCTCACTGAACAATTCATGACCCAGGACATCATGGTCTAAGGACGTCATCCTCAACCATCCAAAGACGATTTTTTATGGTCTGAAGGGAATTTGCATCATGTTTAAATTTATGCACAAATATATGCCCATAGTACATATTTGCTTGCAGGTGATCCGATAAGCAACCGCCACCCCAACAGGAGCAATCCTGCTCCAGTTCCTTCAAATCACCTCAAACCTGACCGCTCACCATAACCATCTTTTCACATATGCCAAAAATCTTGAATCCATTCTTGTGATGACTTCATCGGTATATTCCGCCGATGAATCCAGAACTACACACGGCCTGGTTACTGTAAAACCAGGGATATTTAGGCAGCTCAGGAACTATAGTGCGACCTAAATCTCTCAAATCATCTCGCTCGGTCAAAATTGGCCATCATATCTTTACCCGACAACTCTCGTCATTCCCGGATAAAGAGGGGAAGCTGTTGATACCTAATTTTTTCCTATAATATTTTTTCAAATACATATATACCTTCAAAGCTATGCATTTGCATCAATTGACATTTTCCCATAATTTTTACATTTTAGGGATTTTTTATTAATTTATCCCAGTATTACATAAATAATTAAAAATTGCATCACAAATGACTTTATAACATTTCATGGTTTAATTTTTGTTGTCTATATTCATATTAAGCTTAAATTATTGCACAAATAGCCACATTTATATTTTTTGGGTTACAATTGCAATAACTTTGCAATTATAGCCCATGCATGCATTATTACATTACTTTACCAGAAATAGCTCATCCTATTTTTAAAATATTGAGTAATTATTTTAAAACATTTCTATGCATGAAAATTATTTTTTTATAATCTATTAATTATTTTATAAAATATTTTTTATCAATTGTTTGGGTATTTAACAAATAGCCTTTTATTTTTTAGACCTGGCCTCTTTAAAGCCAGCCCAAAACCCCTTAATATTAACCCAAAAGGTTAGCCCAAACCCCTTAGGCCCAATTTGCATACCCCGACCCAATAGCCCCGTTCAATCGTGACCGTTGATCATTTTTGATGGACGGTCCACGATGACCCTTACCTTAATTAACCCCTAACTCACCCAAACCCTCTTCATTCTTTCCAGACCACCATCACCGTCTCCCTTCATCTCTCAATTCTCTCTCAACCTAACCCTAACCCTAATTGCCGCCACCGGCGAAGACCACCTTTCTATGGTGCTCCTGTTAATTCTCCGACCACCCCTGGTCTCCTACACTCCATGGCTCTTCGATTTCATGGGTCCTTGAGAAGATCTCAAGGAAACCCAACTGGTTCTGGTTTGAAACTTGTCTATCTCAGGTCATTTCTCGTTTCTAAGTAAGGATTTCTCCTTGTTTTATTTATGAATCCATTGGTCTTTTGACCGATTCTCTTTACTTCTGCTATTTTCTGAAAACCCTAGTTTGATATTGTCGATTCTTCTCAGATATTTATATATTTGAGATGATTTGAGTATTATTAAGTGTTTTCCTAAAAATAATCTCTTGTTTTGATTAATTATTTTCGATTTTTATCACTCTTTCTAAACTAGGGTTCATCTCAAACTATTCTTTGAGGATTTTTCTAAACTTCTCAGTTATTAATTAATTGTCCCTTCATCATCTTGACTACTTTTAGCATGAATATTCAAACTCTAGTCAATTCTGTGATATACTAATTTCTTCAACTTTATTTCGATACTTTGGGTATTTCTTGGATACCAGTCGGATTAGTTTACTCCATTTTTTTCCGACATAAATATAGCTGTTAAAATCCAGTATCCTTTGGGTTTTTTCCCTAATCGATCTCTGTTAGGGTTCGAACCAGCTTTTCTTGTTAAACCCGATATTTCTGTGAAGTTTTACTCATTTGTTTTCCATTTATGGAACCTGAGTGATTCTTTTGGTAAAATCAGTATTCTTTTGAAGATTCTTACTGATTATTTCCTATTATTTTTCCCTGTTAAAATCTGTGTGCACAAATCTTATTTGTTTCCTTACTTGTAACTTTAATTGGTCACACTTGCCTTAATTAGGCGTCCGTATGATTTTGGGATTTTTACTGATTCCCTATTTGGTATGATTTGGATTCTTTGCCTTAATTAGCTCCCCTATTGTGACCGTTAATTAATTACCCCAAATTAAGGGGTTTATTCCGGACTCCCTTATGTGAATTGATCCTGTGATTATTTGATTGCCCTTAATTGACTGACTTCTGATTCTCTTTACCTTATTTGTTCTACCTCTTAAGTACTATATATACACTCTTATTTTACCTCTAAAAAAACGAACAATAGTTCAAAAATACACACACACACACACACAAACTTTCTCTCATCTCTCTCTCTCTGCTACTTGTGCTCATTGCTTTTCTAGCCGGCTGAAAGCCAAGGCTAGACTGTGGAATTCTACCTACTTTACTTTCTTTTTTGCTTCCTTAACTAGTATGTTCTTATTTCAATTCTTAAATTCAACCCTATGTTCTCCATAGTTGTTAAATCCATGCCTATTTCCGCACTAATTTAATTGGCTATGTATTTAATTATCTTCCTGTTTAATGCTTTGCTCAATATGCTGGATTCGTACCCTCTCTTGCTCAAATGTTTAGTCAGAATGTCTAGGTCTCATTTGTCTTGTCTGATACTTGACCAACATGTTTACTTCCCTTGACTAGTATGCTCATGTCAGTATCATAGACTCCTAATGTATTTGGTTAATCCTAATTGGCATGACTGGGTCTATGTAGTAGACCCCTGTCTTTAACATGACCATTATCATATTCTGTCTCTATGTTTATTATCCATTACCAATTTAATTTCAAGCATGATCCCCTTGCTAATACTTCAAAGCAATAGTTTTTATGGTCTGGTTGCCAATCAGTTCGTATTTGTTCTATGTACTGCTGGTCAATGTGCTTCCCCTTTTACCCTGTTCATGTGTTTCTGACTTAAGCCTCTATGTTCCCAATCCACTGATCCCTGATTGTAAACTTGTTTGCCTTCACTTAGAAACAAGTAATAAATGGTTTTGAATCTAGGCAATCTAAGTGTTATGACTGTGCTATTGTTTGTTGAATCTTTGTTCTTCTCAGAATTGTTTCCAAAATTGTTTTACTCTTAACATTTTTAAGAACTGTTTCTATTCCTGAAAACCTTTTCACTCTTGAAGCTTTTTCCTCTATACTATTTTTCCTAAGTTCTTCCAAACTATGTCAAGCACTCTCACTTCTACTCTTAGATTACTTAAGTTCTGTCCCTCCAGTATGTGTACTGCCTAGGAATCTATGAGATTCCTCCGAACTCTGGCACACTGGGGCTGGTCTTCCACACTGCACATAATCGCTTCCCTACTCAAATGATCTTGGTGTGATTATTGCCTGGGATCCCCGAAGTCCTTAGGGAACTTTGACAGACCAGGACACCTTATTGTCTATGAGACTTTGGCATCCTGGACTATTTTGAAGGCCTAGTATTTCCAGGTTCACTTTGGGCCTATCTCAGGTTCCCTATAACATAGCTTATATTTATTATTTGATTCATTCATTTATGATCTATAATAATAACCTTTGTGAACAGATATTGAGGAAATTAGTAAAAGGGAAGGAATTCTTCTATGATTTTTGTGGGGAAAACGGGTAGAAATCCTGCCTTTAGGTCTATACTATGTTTACTTACATTAGAAGTAATGATTTTAGGTTTAAACTATGTTTACTTTCCTCAGAAACCATGCTTCTAAGTCCAATTGGCATACTAGGAAACATGTTATAGGTTTCAGTCTGCCTGCTTTCATGAGCCCTTTCTAGATCCACATTTAATTCTCTGCCAATGCGA